>JACEFZ010022123.1:0-190000 GCA_014155875.1 Cepaea nemoralis | reverse complement strand
GTCAGACGGGCCTGCGTGCCCAATTCTTAACCCTTTGAAAATAAAGATTTTCGAACGTTCGTTCGTTCGATCGTTCATCAGTTTACGGTTTTCATTTGTTTTTGTAGGACTTGTTCAGTGCATTAATGTCAGGTCTTAGTTAGATATGATTGAGCTACCGTATGGCAGTAGACGGTACTACCTGCTTCTGTAAGCGCCGAATGTTGACAGTTAGAGCATTGCTTTGCTGATTCGGCAGCTTCTGCAGCTTGTCTTTTTCCAGAAGTATTAGTGTTACCTTTCCTCTGTAGTAATCTAGGCAGGCCGAGAGAGAGAGAGAGAGAGAGAGAGAGAGAGATCATGCTGCATGGGCAACACATGGTCTCTAACCTCAGCCCAGGCTTTGTGTTAAGGAAATGTATAACTCCATGTTACAAACTATCGTCTGTCAAGATGGCCCGGTGCCAGTCAGTCGTTCAGTGCACTCACACATACCACATATATTGCCCAGTGTGTTTTAGAAAAGACCGAACACCCTCTGGAGAAAAAAAGGCTTTGGCGGACACAAGAGAATTAATAGAGATAATATAATCCACAAAGAATAAATATGTGATCACGATGACAACCAAGACCAGACTGTTTAACCATAAACTGCTATTAGCCATGAGACGGCTGCACCTTACCTCCAGTACTCACACATATCGGTGGTTATCAGATTCCCCAGGCAAATACCCAAAGAAAATTTTCCATCGTGTCATTTACCACCGTGTCATTTACCACCGTATCATTTACCATTGTGTCATTTACATCGTGCCATTTACCATCGTGTCATTTACCATGGTGTTATTTCCCATGGTGTCATTTACCATCGTGTCATTTACCATGTTGTATTGTACTGTGTTGTTATTTACCATCGTGTTATTTACCATCGTGTCAATTACCATAGTGTCATTTACCACCGTGTCGTTTACCCTGTGTCATTTACCATGGTGTCATTTACCCCCGTGTCATTTACCATAGTGTTATTTACCATCGTGTCATTTACCATGGTGTCTTTTACAATGATGTCATTTTCTATGGTGTTATGTACCATCGTGTCATTTACCATGCTGTATTTTACCGTTTTGTTATTTACCATCGTGTTATTTACCATCGTGTCATTTACCATAGTGTCATTCACCACCGTGTCATTTACCCCGTGTCATTTACCATCGTGTCATTTACCACCGTGTCATACTTTCACTACGTGTTTTAAATCCAATCATCTTCAACTACGGATGTCAGCATAGCCTAATAGCTAATAGCCATCGCTACTAAGCTCATGGTGTGTTGATGGCGAGGTAACGGGTTCAACCCCTACACCAGTCAGTTTGACTAAAACATTGACTTTTCGTCCTTGACCTGGGGACGAAAATTACAAGTACCTCTGAAGTCGAGTAGGGGATGGCGAGGGACACTGGTAAACAAGAAAGCTGGCCTACAAGCAATAATCAGTCCAGTTTGGATTACGCTGGACTTCAAAGCTAATGAACGAACACAAATATTATTCAACGAGGTACATTTTATGGTAAAGTAATCATGTTAGATTAGAGGTTGTCGATATTTACCGTTTGTTTGTCTTCAGCGTTGTGAGTGTATTGTCAACAACATTGTCAGGTGTTTCAATCTGAACGAAGTTCCACCATTTAAAACTGGAGATGACGTGACTCCAGTAATCAATCTCTCATTTGAGGTGAGTCCAATTAGATTCGTCTGTAAGAGCTCCGATATCCCACACACAGAGCACTGACAGCCCAGACCCGTAGCACCTACAGCCCACACACAGAGCACCTACAGCCCACACACAGAGCACCTACAGCCCACACACGGAGCACTGACAGCCCAGACCCGTAGCACCTACAGTCCACACACAGAGAGCACCTACAGCCCACACACAGAGAGCACCTACAGCCCACACACAGAGCACTGACAGCCCAGACCCGTAGCACCTACAGTCCACACAGAGCACCTACAGCCCACACACAGAGCACCTACAGCCCACACACGGAGCACTGACAGCCCAGACCCGTAGCACCTACAGTCCACACACAGAGCACCTACAGCCCACACACAGAGCACCTACAGCCCACACACGGAGCACTGACAGCCCAGACCCGTAGCACCTACAGTCCACACACAGAGCACCGACAGCCCACACACAGAGCACCTACAGCCCACACACAGAGCACTGACAGCCCAGACCCGTAGCAGCGACAGCCCACACCCGTAGCACCTACAGCCCACACACACAGAGCACTTACAGCCCACACACAGAGCACCTACAGCCCACACACAGAGCACTGACAGCCCACACACAGAGCACTGACAGCCCACACACGGAGCACTGGCAGCCCTCACCCGTAGCACCTACAGCCCACACACAGAGCACCTACAGCCCACACACGGAGCACTGGCAGCCCACACACATAGCACTGACAGCCCACACACGGAGCACTGGCAGCCCACACCCGTAGCACCTACAGCCCACACACAGAGCACTGACAGCCCACACACGGAGCACTGGCAGCCCACACCCGTAGCACCTACAGCCCACACACAGAGCACCGACAGCCCACACCCGTAGCACCTACAGCCCACACACACAGAGCACCTACAGCCCACACACAGAGCACCGACAGCCCACACACGGAGCACTGACAGCCCACACACGGAGCACTGACAGCCCACACACAGAGCACTGGCAGCCCACACCCGTAGCACCTACAGCCCACACACAGAGCACCGACAGCCCACACACAGAGCACTGACAGCCCACACACGGAGCACTGACAGCCCACACACGGAGCACCGACAGCCCACACACACAGAGCACCTACAGCCCACACACGGAGCACCTACAGCCCACACACAGAGCACCTACAGCCCACACACTTAGCACTGACAGCCCACACACAGAGCACTGACAGCCCACACACGGAGAACTGACAGCCCACACACAGAGCACTGACAGCCCACACACAGAGCACTGACAGCCCACACACGGAGAACTGACAGCCCACACCCGTAGCACCTAAAGCCCACACACACAGAGCACCTACAGCCCACACACAGAGCACTGACAGCCCACACACGGAGCACTGACAGCCCACACACAGAGCACTGACAGCCCACACACTTAGCACTGACAGCCCACACCCGTAGCACCTACAGCCCACACACAGAGCACCGACAGCCCACACCCGTAGCACCTACAGCCCACACACACAGAGCACCTACAGCCCACACACAGAGCACTGACAGCCCACAGACAGAGCACTGACAGCCCACACACAGAGCACCGACAGCCCACACACATAGCAACTATTTCCCACACACAGAGCACTGACAGCCCACACACAGAGCACCGACAGTTAACACCCATAGCACTGACATCCCACAACCATAGCAACTATTGTTCACACACAGAGCACGGACAGTCAACACTCATAGCACTGACAGCCCAAACCAATAGCAACTATTGCCCACACACAGAGCACTGACAGCCCACACACAGAGCACCGACAGCCTACACACAGAGCACTGACAGCCCAAACTCAGAGCAACGACAGCCCACGCTCAGAGCACCGACAGTCAACACGCATAGCAACTATTTCCCACACAGAGCACTGACAGACCAAACCAATAGCAACTATTGCCAACACAGAGCACTGACAGCCCACACACAGAGAACCGACAGCCCACACACAGAACACCGACAGCCCACACACAGAGCACCGACAGCCCACACACAGAGCACCGACAGCCCACACACAGAGCACCGACAACCCACACACAGAGCACCGACAGCCCACACAGAGACCATCGAGAGCCCACACACAGAGCACTGACAGCCCACACCCATAGCACCTATTGCCCACACACAGGGCACCGACAGCCCACACACAGGGCACCGACAGCCCACACTCCGAGTACCGACAGCCCACACTGAGAACACCACAGCCCACACACAGAGCACCGACAGCCTCCACCCAGGGCACCGACAGCCTGCACCTATATCACCGACAGCCCACACACAGTGCACCGACAGCCCTCACACACAGAGAACTGACAGCCCACACTTAGAGCACCGACAGCCCACACCCAGAGCATCGACAGCCCACACGCACACATAGCACCGACAGCCCACACGCACACATAGCTCCGACAGCCCATACACACATAGCACTGACAGCCCACACTCAGAGCACCGACAGTCCACACACACACAGAGCACCGACAGCCCACACACAGAGCACCGACAGCCCACACACAGAGCAACAACAGCCCACACACAGAGCACTGACAGCCCACATACAGTGCACCGACAGCCGACATACAGTGCACAGACAGCCCACACACAGAGCGACGACAGCCCACACTCAGAGCACCGACAGTCAACACCCATAGCACTGACAGCCCACACCCATAGCAACTATTGCCCACACAAAGAGCACTGACAGCCCACACCCGTAGCACCTACAGCCCACACACAGAGAACCGACAGCCCACACACAGAGCACCGACAGCCCACACACAGAGCACCGACAGCCCACACACAGAGCACTGACAGCCCACAGACAGAGCACCTACAGCCCACACACAGAGAACCGACAGTCCACACACAGAGCGCCGACAGCCCACACACAGAGCACCGACAGCCCACACACAAAGAGCACCGACAGCCCACACACAGAGCACCGACAGCCCACACACAGAGCACCGACAGCCCACACCTAATTTTTTTTAAATGTCGACAGGTTCGACTTCATTGCACCGGGTTTTATACCATAGGGCTCAGTTTCTTTCCGCAGCGCGAAAAGCGTCGCACCAAGCACAAACTCCGTAGCTCTAGCGACGAGCCACAGGAGTCTCCGAAAAATTTCACTCGTGAACCGAAGGACGCGGCCCTGAATCGAATCCAGATTCGGAGCCCGAGTCAAACGGCTTGACAACTTCGCCACGGAGACTCCTAAACCACACCTAATTCTTGTAACTAAGATTAACACAATGATTTTCCCTGGCCACATGACTACGCCGCCGGCCTAGCGTTCCAAACGTTGTGGGTTCGATTCCGGGGTATGACATTCGGTTCACGAGTGCAATGTTCTCGGAGACTCCTGGGGCTCGTTGCTAGAGCTATAGAGTTCGTGCTTTGTGCGACGCTTTCGGCAGAGCGCCCTAAGGAAAGAGACCGAGCCATGTGGGATAAAACCCGGTGCAAGAAAGTTGATTCACTTGCCTTTTACAACTAAATTGTTTTAATAAGATTAACCAACTATTCATTGTTGTTAAACATCTTGTTGTTGTTTGTCCATCAAGAATGATGATGACCATTCATTTCATCCAGTGGGGTTGAAGGTGTGGAGCCGTGGGTTCTAAGATGGCTGATCAGGCCTATTTTGGCTCGAAATGTTCTTTGACAATGTGGGCAAAGAATGCTTGACGTCTCTGGAGGAGGATTTCCTGCAGTGGTTTTTCTGTCCTGCCTTTTCTTCACAGCTCTTGCAGTCCTGGTTGCCTCACATATGACTGCACCTTTGCGTAATGATGCACGCCACGAATTTCGGTCTCTGGCTACAGCCTCCCAGGTGTCATGATGAATTCCAAAAGCATTCAGTGAAATTTTCAGTGTCTTTAAAACGTCTCCTCTGGCCACCTTGGGAGCGTTTACCACAACGCAGTTCGCTGTAAAAAATTCGTTTAGGGAGCCTGTGATCTGGCATGCGAGTCAAGTGACCAGCCCAACGAATCTGATTCTTCATCAGTATAGTGTGGATACTGGGCATGGATGCTCTTTCTAGGACTTCAGTGTCTGGAATCTTGTCTTGCCATTTAATCTTCAGTAGCTTCCTTAGGCAGACTGTGTGGAAGTGGTTTAATTTCCTAGCGTGTCGCTGATAAACAGTCCAGGTTTCACAAGCATATAGCAGTGTGGATAATACAACTGCTTTGTAGACTTTTAGCTTTGTTTGCAGGCTTATTCCAGTTCTGTCCCATACATTCTTGTACAGTCTGCCAAAGGCCGCACTGGCCTTGGAGATTCTTGCATTCACTTCGTCATCAATTGTGGCAGCTTGTGACATGGTGCTGCCAAGATAAGTGAATTTGTCCACAACACTTAGTCTATGATCATTCACTTTGATATTCGGCACAGTGTGATTACTTCCCTGGAGCTGGCTGGTACATAACAACAGTCTTCTCCAAGTTGATATTGAGCCCAAAGTTGGCACAGGCATGTGAGAAAGCTGAAACATTATGTTTCATGTCCGCCTCTTAGTTGGCGTATAGAGCGCAATCATCAGCAAACAGGAGCTCTCTGACGGTGTCGCTGTTAATTTTGGTTTTAGCTTTCAGCCTTCTGAGATTGAATAACTTTCCATCCATACGGTAGTTGATGTCTATTCCAATGTCGTCGTTCTCGAAGGCATTCATCAACATGGCTGAAAACATGAGGCTGAACAGTGTTGGTGCCAGGACACATCCTTGCTTCACTCCATTGGTGACAGGAAAGGGTTCAGACAGTTCACCATTTTCCTGTACTCTTGCCTGCATGCCGTCATGAAATAGCCGCACTATTTGGACAAACTTTCGTGGACAGCCATATTTTGCCATAATCTTCCACAGTCCTTCTCTGCTGACTGTATCAAAAGCCTTGGTAATGTCAATGAAAGTGGAGAACATTTCGCAGTTCTGTTCCTGACATTTCTCTTGCAGCTGCCTTGCAGCGAAAATCATGTCAACAGTTCCACGTTCTTTTCTGAAGCCACATTGACTCTCAGGAAGAAGACCTTGATCGAGATGGGCTGTGAGGCGATTGAGAAGAATTCTGGCGAGTATCTTCCCTGCAATTGAAAGCAAGGAGATGCCTCGGTGGTTGTCACAGGATTGGCGGTTTCCTTTACGTTTGTAAAGGTGGACTATTGACGCGTCCTTGAAATCTTGTGGCATGGTCTCGTTCACCCATATGTTTGTAAAGACTTGGTGAAGCTGCTCTGTTAGGACCGGCCCACCTGCCTTGTATATCTCTGCTGGGATGGAGTCAGGACCAGGTGCCTTGCCGCTGGAGAGTTGCTGGATGGCTTTGTTTACTTCCACTATGGTTGGCAGGTCATCAAGTGTCTCATTGGTGGGAACTTGAGGAAGGCAGCTTGATGGTTTCATCATCGAAGAAGGAAGTTGCATTTAAGATTTTGCTGAAATGCTCTGCCCAGCGTTGAAGGATTTCTTTCTTATCGGTGACCAATGTTCCCCCATCTGCACTGAGGAGGGGAACTATGCCTGGTGATGTAGGACCATAGACCGCTTTCAGTGAGTCGTAGAAGTTTTTCATATCATGTCTGTCAGCAAAGCCCTGAATTTCATCAGCTTTGCTGCTCAGCCAGGAGTCCCGCATGTGCCGAAGTTTCTTCTGCACTACTCTATGAATGTTCTTGAAAGCATCTTTTTTTTAATGTTGACTTTGGGTCATTCAAATGTGCCTTGAGGAGAAGATGTTTCTCGGCCAGCAATTGGTTGATGTCTTCGGAATTTTCATCAAACCAGTCTTTATGCTTTCGGGGGGTTGGACCCAGGATGTCCATAGCAGTGTTGTAAATTATGTCCTTTAGGGCTCTCCATTCTGTTTCTGTATCCTGTTTAGCTGCAGCATTGGGCTTGAGGCGGTCTTCCAGCATATTTTCAAACGACTGCTGCATTTTCTTGCTGTTTAGGCGGGTGACATTTAGCTTTTTTTGCATTTTCGCCCCTTGAGGACGCCGTGGTGGCCTGTTGTGGAATGTTTATTTTCGAGACAATGAGACGATGGTCTGTCCAACATTCGGCACCACACATGGATTTTGTCACTCGAACGTCTTGTCTGTCACTCCTCCTGACGATGACATAGTCAATGAGGTGCCAGTGTTTCGAGCGAGGGTGCATCCACGATGTCCTATTTCCCACGGGGAGACGAACAATTGTGTTCGTAATCAGGAGATCATGTTCGGCACATGTATGAAGGAGGCGGAGTCCATTGCTGTTACAATTTCCGACTCCATGCTTTCCAATAATGCCACTCCAAGAGGTGGTGTCCGTGCCTACTCTGGCATTGAAATCCCCAAGGAGTATAAGTTTGTCTCCTTTGGGAACAGATGTTAATACATATACAACATCTTAAAAAACAAACATCTTACAACCATGGAAACCTGGGATGCTGATTGTTCAGTATAAAATCATGGTAAATAACAAATTGGCTCTTAAATAATTTCGTGTCTCAGATATCGATATACTTTGGTCATATGACATAACTGTCGTGTCCTCCTTTACAGTGTCGTCCCTGGGGTGAAGAGAGTCGACACTCACATTATAATATGTTTTTTTCCCTCTCAATATTCTGGAGAATCCACCAGCTTCCGTCCAACACACTCCATCAGCCTATGGACACCTTTTCCTATCACTCTCTCACTGTCGTACTATGCCCCCTCTCATACTTCCCAACGCAACATACTCAACAACTCTTGCTTCTAGAAATTAATAAAGATTAATTTATTAAAAGAAAAGTGTAACGTGTATGAGACGTGTATGCGAAGAAAATGTGTGACGTGTTCTATAAAGTGTGTAGAATCGGACTCTCAGACCACAACCCAGTCAGCTGATCCCAGCAAGGATAGACCACAGCACGTTACGTCAGAACATGTACATCTCACCTCGTGTCGAAACCATCTTGCCGGATACTGCTTTGCCTCTGTAGACCTCTGGTATTCCAATTTCATGATCATCCGAAATAGACACCGGTGGTATTAACAGTTAATCATGGACCGGTTGCACCCTACACAATGTCCGTTCCTATCGTTCCTTAAAAAAAACTGCACAAGTCCTTTGTAGTGTGTACCCAGTCATTAATGTTAATTGTTAATGTGATTGATCCTCACTCGTGTCTATCTAGCCTCACGTATAATGTCTTGTGTTCTATTACACGAGATTATATAACACTAGGTAATTATTAGACTGTTCTCATTTAGTTACTACTGTCTGATGCTGTGTGGTGCATCAGTAATCATCACTATCTTTGGTGAATCAACTTCCTCCTAGCTTTAGTTACGTTCTGTATGCAACTTTATTGATTGTTGAACTGGTGTTCTTCCGAATGGGATTTGATTCTTTCCCAAAAACTTGTTGAGTTTCCTTGGATCTGGTAGGGAACCTTACAGCACTGCAGTTTACACTAAATTACATCTAATGGTAGCCATACAGGCTCGTGTAAACTAAATCAAATATCTCCTTCACACGTTAGATGTTCTAACTGCTGCAGTGACAAGCATGTCTGCCTAAATCCACATTTTCAAGTCCCCCTAGTTGGTCCCAACTCGGGTTTATATGGCAAACTACCAAAGTTGGCCACGTGACGTTATCCTTTATGCCCCCACACAGGTGGCACATTGGCAGATCATCCCCTGTCAGGGATCCATCTCCTCTCTAGCTCCCTCCATGTTAGATTTGTCATCACTGCTTGAGACATCCAAAACAAGCCAGCGAGTTCCTGTATACCCCCAACAACAGTTGCAAATAACCCCGTCAATCTTCTCGATGTTCCGGAAACCAAGAATTGACATATGTACTGTTACTTCCGTGCTAAGTACTTCCGTTTTCCCTCTGATATGTTTATGACTTGTCAAAGTGATATATGATTCAGCACACTCACTTCCTCTATACCTCTGCCACTGTTTAATTTAGTCCGACAGGTGATGGCCAACATCCGATTGCCACTATGACCCCACTGCTTCCATTGGTATTCAAATGTTGACAAACTGTCACGGCGCTGCCGGGATCTGTCTCCATCACCACCAAATGTTTCAAATCCGTTTGAGATGTACACGTGCAGCTACAAATATTGTCCTGGGATTTTGACATCCGCTTTGTTTTTCACAGTTAGTAAAAATAGTTGTCGCTGGCAGATCGTCCGCTTAATCAGAAAATCTCTATAATAATCAACCGGTTAAACACACGGTTTTATTTTGTGACAATAACACAATCATTTAAACAGAATAGTAATTTCAATGAGGAGCGGCTGACCTAGTGGCTAGAATTTCGGGCCCTCCTTCAGGAGATCAGGGTTCGAATCATCGGTAAGGTGTGAATTTTTAACTCTAGGGGGAAAACAGAAAACCCTAACGAGCACACTTCTCGGCGACTGTACTAGTCAGGTGGCCTGAGTTTCTTAGGCTCAAGACCCACCCTACGCCCCCCTCTCCCTGTCCTACATCTCGGGGTACTAGGGACAGTAGATGCAGTTGTTTTTCTTTTAGGTTGTCGTTTAAAGGGCATGATTCATTGAAAGACGAGACGGGAACCGACAACGCGGTGCTCCACACGGACATTAGAAACCTAGGTCGCTGGGCCTGGATATACATACATGCACTATGCCACCTGGAGAGCGGAACTTTCCGGTGATTCTCCTACGTTCTTCGTCTCAATAAACTGACTGCCTATTCCTCCGTGCATCCAGACTTACACAATTCAAAACTATGTTTTCCCGTTGTGAATCTGAATAGCGAAGACACAAACAATAGATTGCACGATTTATTGCCTTGCATATTTCGCTGTATCTCGTTAGGTTGGAAAAATGTGTTTCGTGTGTTGTTTGGCACACTAAATAGTCGCTTGTTAAAGGTTGCAGAAGCCATCACGATTAATATGCATAGGCCAGCTTTGTGCAAACAAAAATGTATGATAGTCAGTTTAAAATTACCGTGGTAGACAATTCAAATTAATGTGCGAATATGTGTATATTTCAGCTTTTTAACATAATTTATGTTGTGTTATTTCAGCTGTGTGTACCTGACGAAATGCAGCGAAATATTCCAAGCAATAAATCGTGTAATCTATTGTTTGTATCTTCGTTACTCTGGCCTACAAAATGCCTATATCACAGACCCGTGGTAGGAAATTTCTTCGGTACAAGGAGCAATGTACGAAGACTAACACGTTTCTATAAAATTGTTTCCTATTTCAGCAATGTACCAAGACTAACACGTTTCTATAAAATGTTGCATTTTCTTATTTCAGACTGGAAATATAACCAGTATACCAAAAAACAGCCTTCCAGCAGGTCTTGGATCAATCGACATGTATAGTCAACCACTCACTAATCTAGCCGACGACTCATTTGATGCATCAGCGGCCAGCCTTCAGAGTGTTTCTTTTACAGCAGCAAAGTTTACTACACTACCAAGAGCTCTAACAAGACTGCCGAAATTGAGGCAACTATATATTGGAGCAACGCGGATAGAGTATTGGGATACAACTATACTTCAGCAGATTGCCGCTTCACTGGAGAGTCTCAAACTGAGTAACGTGGGTTTATCCGCATGGCCCACCTGGTTTTCTTTGTTTCATTTACTAACTGAAGTAGATTTAAGCTGGAACACTTTTCACTCGGTTCCTGATAATGCATTTAGTTCTATCACAGATGAATTGAAATATCTGTTCCTGGCAAACACTAGTCTAATTCGAATGCCACAGGCGGTGTTGACATTGCCGGGTCTGCTTATCCTTGATCTTAGTTACAATAATTTTACAGGTGTAGTATCTGAAATCGAAAAGATAACTGTTGCGCCATTTGCGAAGAACATGATCGCGTTGTACCTCAACTTAGTTGGCTTGACCACAATGGTCAACTTGTCAAGCATGACAAGCCTAACATCACTTTCGTTATCCAGAAACAAGATCCCTAGTATACCAGCAGGGTCGCTTCCCATATCCATTACCTACTTGGACCTTGATAGCAACACTCTATCGTCCATACCCCAGGATGTTACTAGCATGACTAAACTTACTACTTTATATTTATATGACAACCAAATCACACAGATCCAGCCAAACATTTTCCCATCAAGTTTAACTACTCTAAACCTGGCCATCAATAAACTAACCGTTATTACAAACACCACTTTCAGAAATCTCAATTTCTTGATGGACCTAGAAATACACAATAACCCCATCTCAACAATCGAGACTTCGGCATTCACAGATCTGGTATCATTGCAATATTTGTCCATGGTATATGTACCGCTGACTGAGATCCCACTGGCTTTTGCATCACTCAACACTCACGTTAGTATCAATATGAATACTATCGTGCCCTTGTCATGCCCGTGCCCCGCTCCGTCTCGGCTTGTCCAATGGTTTACTTCCCTTGATAATCCCACAATCGAGTCAGTAGAATGTAGTAATGGACAAGGTATTGACACCTACCTGAACGGCCATTGTGAGCACTGACCATTCAGTATATTGTAGTAATGGACAAGATATTGACATCTACCTGAGCGGCCATTGTGAGCAATGACCTTTCAGTATATCGTAGTAATGGACACAATATTGGCACCTACTTGAGCGGTCATTGTGAGCAATGACCATTCAGTATATCGTAGTAATGGACAAGATATTGACATCTACCTGAGCGGCCATTGTGAGCAATGACCTTTCAGTATATCGTAGTAATGGACACAATATTGGCACCTACTTGAGCGGCCATTGTGAGCAATGACCATTCAGTATATCGTAGTAATGGAAAAGATTTTGACACCTACCTGAGCGGTCATTGTGAGCAATGACCTTTCAGTATATCGTAGTAATGGACAAAATATCGACACCTAACCGAGCGGCCATTTTGAGCAATGACCATTCAGTATATGGTAGTAATGGACAAGATATTGGCACCTACTTGAGCGGTCATTGTGAGCAATGACCATTCAGTATATTGTAGTAATGGACAAGATATTGGCACCTAACTGAGCGGCCATTTTGAGCAATGACCATTCAGTATATGGTAGTAATGGACACGATATTGGCACCTACTTGAGTGGCCACTGTAAGCAATGACCATTCAGTATTTCGTAGTAATAGACAAGATATTGGCACCTAACTGAGCGGCCATTGTGAGCAATGACCATTCAGTATATTGTAGTAATGGACAAGATATCGACACCTACTTGTGCAGCCATTGTGAGCAATGACCATTCAGTATATTGTAGTAATGGACAAGATATCGACACCTACTTGAGCAGCCATTGTGAGCAATGACCTTTCAGTATATCGTAGTAATGGACAAGATTTCGACACCTACTTGAGGGGCCATTGTGAGCAATGACCATTCAGTATATTGTAGTAATGGACAAGATATTGACACCTACCTGAGCGGCCAGTGTGAGCAATGACCATTCAGTATATTCTAGTAATGGACAAGATATTTACACATACTCGAGTGGCCAATGTGAGCAATGACCATTCAGTATTTCTTTTTCTTCTCTTTCTACATTCTACGGAAAATGCTCTACACCCAGTTATCCCCTCAAAAGTTAGTTTGTCCAACTTTCGCATACATGTGTGTAAGGTGTGATTCCTATAAACAGATTCCAAGGAGCCCTATCAACCCGTGTTTCGGTATTTGATATCCACTATTATCATCTTCAAAGGTGATATTGATGATTGATGATAAATAAATCGGTAGTTTCTCTTGGATTTCCACGATGACATGGCTTTGGGCTCAGTCCTCAGACAGAAATTAAGCGGTTTAACCTGAAAAAAACTACTGAGCGTAATATTGCCTAGTACATCAACAGCAGCTGAAAAATGCTGATGTTGATTGCAATGTCCTGTAAGGGATATGCAACAACAACAAAAACAAAAAACACCTGACCATTCACGAAATCTGGCTAATCTACACCTTCTGAACATTCACGAAATCTGGCCAATATAAACCATCTGAACATTCACAAAATCCGACCAGTCTAGACCTTGTGAACATTCATGAAATCCGGCCAATCTTCACCACCTGAAACTGAATATTGTGATTGCATTAATCGACACAGTACCACTTACATCGTGACAACATTAACAGAAATAATAATTGGAATCAACACAGGTCTATAACTGAGATTTAAGGACTTTGATACATCGGCTATATGGCGAGGGGTTAAGTAAGGACTTTGATGCATCGGCTCTATGGCGAAGGGGTAAAGAACGCAGTTCGCAATGGTATGATCGTCGGTGGTTCATAAAACAATGGCAAACTACTGAGCATAGACTTGTAAAGAAATCGAAACAGCCAAGACATGTTGAGATTGATTCGAAGTCCTGTTGACGACATGCAAATAACTGTATTGGCTTCACTGAATCACTTGATACGAAAAACACTAAGAAATAATTATAATGTTGGAAATGTTAAATGTTGATGATTAAGATCTTATAATAATAATAATAATAATAATAATAATAATAATAATAATAATAATAATAATAATAATAATAAACATGTCTTGGCAACAAAGAGCAGGTATAAGAATTGACAACCAATTCCGAACCTTTTAACCCATTAAATAAGGTGTTATTCAGGGTTGTGTTTTATAACCCGAATTGTTCAATTGGTGCAGAGTAATAATAATCAGATCCATTCTAGACATATCAGGAATATCAGATGGTGGGCAATTATGTAAACAATCTGTGTTTTGCTAATGACATGGTTTTGATAGTTGAAAATGAAACGAAGTTACAAGAAATTATATATCAGAGAACAAGCACAAGTTGCATTCTATCAAATGAAGAACATTTTATGCAATAAGTCCTTGTAATTGAAATAAAAAATATTTTCACGTTATATAGAACCAATTTTAACTACGGCTGTGAATCCTGGACAAATAATAACAGACAAAATAATTCATAGAAGCAGCTGAGATGTGGTTTTATAGAATTCTGAAAATTCACTGGACAGCCAAATCAAGCAATCTGGACATTTTGAAGGAGGCTAAGTCGTAAAGACAACTTATCACAAACATCAGCACGAAACAGTCATCATTTATTGATCACATTATAAGAAGACGAAAGCTTGAAATTGTTGTGACAAACGGAAAGATTTCTTTATAGAGAGACAGAGGAAGACAGCGGTAGAAAATTCTAAACAGTCTTGCGTCATGGCATGGAAGGGAATTAACATGGAATTGATCTATGTCGTCAGAGATCGTAATTTGTGGAGAAGCATGGTCGCCTATACCAGTCGCAAGGCTGCATCAGGATGTTAAAAGAAGATGTATTGTGAGAAAAACAGAAGTAATCGACATCGAAAAGAAAACAAAATGCCTTCCTAAATACAACATGAAAGCGAATGGAACCATCTTGAAACAATTCAATGTATTTAAGTACGTAGGTATTTTCATAACAGCATATGAACGATGTATTAGCTGATTAAATACCAAAGTACAATATATCGCCATATTTGAGTTACCACTTGGACTGAAGGCCGATATATCGCCATACTAGGGTCATCTTGTTATTTGGTTTGTTTCGTGGTATCTTCGGCAATTTCAATGCACAGTGAACGAAAATTTCATTATAATATTTGTTCATCTACTTGTGTACCATATTTGGTCCAATCCTACTTTTTGTTTGGAGCAGAATCAGTTAAGGAAGTTAAATAAAAAAATAGCCGACACACAAGAAGCATTTCACAAAATAAAGAATTTGTTCTGCAATGTATCTGTGCCAATATAGCTGAGGATAAGAGTTCTGAAGTGCTGAAGTGCTGAAGTGCTGAAGTGCTGAAGTGCTGAAGTGCTATACTGAGCCAATCCTGATGTTCTGATGCGGTTCATGTCCTACAAACTTAAATTCATTGACTTGCTTCAGATTGACAATACTAGCAACCAAATTAACTAATTAATTAAGTTGCATGTCCTTCACAGGACGTAGCAGTTATCCCCAGCATTTTCGCTATTCGTGATTCCTGGGCCAACTTTTACGTTCAGTAGTTTGCCATTGCTTTCTGAACGACCGGCCCCTATACCTTTTTCGAAGAAAACCAGCAACTCTGTGTTTCGAACCCCGGTGTACGGGCTCAAAAATTCGCTAGCCCTTAGCCATAGAGACCGGTGTAACAACCAAAACTGAGATGTAATCACAATAATCACAGCAGATAGCACTCACAGGAAATGTCGATGACACAACTGCTATTGCATTGCTCGTTCATCAACATCATGGAGGTCAGCGTGATCAAATAGATAAGAGAGCTTGCTCATAAACTTCCGGTGTGGTGTTGCCGAGGTGTTATCCCTACACTGGTCAGTAGGACTAAAATGTTGACTTTTCGTTCTTGACTTGGGGAGGTAAATTACAAGTACCTCAGAAGTCGGAGTGTATTCGCCTGATGGCGAGGGGCACTGGTAATTGGGAAAACTAATCCACTCGCAAAAATCAGTCCAGTGCGTTAGAATTAGTCGCACATAGGTGGTCTATGCTTGTGTTTAAAGCGAGCAAACGCAGAAGAAAAATCATCACCAAATCATGAGAAGTAGACGGTTATCTTTACCAGAACGCCATCACAAGGAACAGAATCAACGTTGCGACCCTAAGTCTTCGTCAGTACAGACACAACAAACACACACCGATACAATACATGAAAAACGCTTCATGAAAATATAAATATATATTTCAGTTGTTATAATCACTGTGTAGCCAGAACGTTGCTGTAACAGCGCACGACTGAATAGACTCTTGATCCTGTGTCAGTTCCCATGCCTCGTCCATGTCCAGAATTTTTTTAATGGTTGTGTGTCCACCGTCGTGGCGGCGGCCCCCTGCCTCTTCTCCACGAACCATTGGTGGTCTTTCGATGACGTTTACTATGACCAAAGTATATGTGAAGTCGGAGTTGGTTCGCCTGATAACGAGGACACTGCTATTTTTTTCGCATATCCTTTACAGGACATTGCAGTCAACACCAGCATGTTTCAGCTGCTGTTGATGGCTTGACAAGTTTTTACATTTAGTAGTTTGCCATTGCTTTCTGAACGATCGGCTCACATACCTCCGTAAGAAACCAGCGCGACGCTATCCGCTGACGAATCTCGCACAGGTGTGTTTCGTAAGAGAATATACGGGATTACGAACATCGTCCTTAAAACCTACGCCAGGAAGACCGGTTATTAGGGAAAGCTAATTCACACGCTGAAGTCGGTCCAGTGTGTAAAAAGTAGTGCCAGTAAATATGCCATTAAGAAAAACATAACCTAAGTATTTATATTTCAAGTATATGATGGTGACTATAAGGTAGGTTTCTTGGATGTTCACATGTTCTAGAATGTTGCTATGCAGCGTCTTCTTGATCACGTGAGAATATTTCGGTAACATGTGGTTTTAAATGTGAGTGTTCCTTGTGTTTGAAGATTACATTAAAGTCTAGGAATAATGCATAAAGACATGTCATGGCTATAGTTCTTTTTTAGTGCGTCACTCTGTCTGTCTGTCTGTCTGTCTGTCTGTCTGTCTGTCTGTCTGTCTGTCTGTCTTTCTGTCTGGCTGGCTGGCTGGCTGGCTGGCTGGCTGGCTGGCTGGCTGTCTGTCTGTCTGTCTGTGAGTGGCAGATGTTTGTGGGTTGGGTATATGTGGGTGGTGGGGTGTGTGTAGGTGGGAAGTGTGTGTGTTTGGATGGGGACTGTGTTGGTGGTTGGGATGTGTGTATGGTCGTGGGGATGTGTGTGTGAGTGTATGGGTGGTGAGATGTGTAGTTAAGGGAAGTGTGATTGTGGATTGGAGATCGGGGAAGGGGGGGGGGGGGTGGTTGGCGAGTGGGTGGGTGAAGGATGTGTGGGAGGTTGAGTGTGTGTAGGTTGGGGTTGGGTGGGAGATGTGTGTGTGTGTGGGTGCGGGATGTGTGGGTGGGGGAGATTGTGTGGGTGGGGGATGTGTGTAAGGAGGGGATGTGTTGGTGGGTTCGGTTTTTTGTGTGTGGGTAGGTGCGGGATATGTGAGTTGGCGGGAATATGTGTGTGTGGGTGTTGGATATGTGGTTGGGGAATGTATGTTTGGCTGAGTGGTTGGGATGTGTGTGTGGGTGGTGGAGGATATGTGGGTGGGTGAGTGTTTTTAGATTAAGAGATGGGTGGAGGATGTGTGCGTGTGGATGGAGAGATGTGTGAAGGTGGGGGATGTGTAGGTGGGTGATGGATGGGTGGATGCATGCATGGGTGTCTGGGTTTGTGTGTGTGTGTGGGGGGGGGGGGGGTGGGGGTTGTGTGTGGAGGGGTGTGTGGTGGGTGGGAGATGTGTGTGTGTGGGTGGGGAGATGGTGTATGTGGGGGTTGTGTGGGATGTGTGGGTTGGGGGATGGGTGGATGGATGGGCGCATGTATGTGCCTGTGGGTATGTGTGTGGTTGGGTGGTGGATGTATGTGTGGGGGACACGTGGATGGATAGGGGATGGGTGGGTGGGGGATTTGTCTCATAACATGGTAACATGCATTGTTTATATTTACAACATTCATTTGACAATATGTTTCTGCCTATGTGAATGCACTATGCAATTATGAACTAAAGATGAGTGATTGGAAGGGCCGAATGTAAGACAGGCCTGCGTGCCCAATTTGATACCATTTGAAAATAAAGTTCGTTCTGTCTGTCTGTCTGTCTGTCTGTCTGTTTGTCTGTCTGTCTGTCTGTCTGTCTGTCTTCCTGTCTGTCTGCCTGCCTGCCTGCCGGCCGGCCGGCCAGTCGATCAGTCGGTCGGTCGGTCGGTCGGTCGGTCGGTCCGTCCGTCCGTCCGTCCGTCCGTCCGTCCGTCCGTCCGTCCGTCCGTCCGCCGTCCGTCTGTCTGTCTGTATTTATGACCCTTTGAAAGTAAAGGTGATCGCCTACCCCAGATGACAATGTACTTGACGATGATGATGAATACGGCAAACAATTGAAGTTTCAAAACAGCGTGCGTTCTGGGACATACTCTTCACTACCTGGTCAGGCACACAGAGTATTGACCCAAGAGAATTACAGTGAATAAAAGGTATGTAAACATGATAATAGTTATCCTCGGTTATATGATTAATTAACATATGATGGCAGGAGGGAGGAAGAAGTACGACGGAACAGAAAGTGGCACCACAATATTCACAGGGTTGTCCATGGGACATAATTTACATTGGGTGGTAATTTATGCATGTCCCATCCCATCCCGTCCCATGGGATGTTCCCATGGGAATACCATTCCCATGGCCAAGCCTGACAGGCTTGTCCATGGGACATGTTTTTCTGTCCCATCCAATGGTAATTTATGCCTGTCCCATCCCGTCCCATCCCATCCCTACCCTATTCAGAAAATCCCCCCTTTTTCCCATGGGATTCCCATGGTCAAGCCTGAATATTCAACAATATGAAACCAAGTATATAACCATCTAAGTTATAAAACCTCTTATAAAACCCATATAGAGCCACGTCTTATATCAAATCTTATAACATTTACTTTAAATCTGATAAAAACTACTCTTATAAAAACCATAACGGAACGTAAGGCTGAAGGCGTGTGAGCAAAAGGTAGACAACGATATGGGTCGGAAGACCACTACAGAAGATGGATGAACAGTCGGAAAGAATGTACAATTAAGGTGAGAGGACAGACAGTGTTGGAGATCCAATGCAACGTACCTTCATTACGGAGACGGCACTGGATTGATTGATTGAACGATCTAAGTTACAAGTTAAAACCAATAGTGATTGAGTGTGACAATCCTCCAAATTCGAATCCTCCAAATTGGCATGGATTCCCAAGGTTTCAAAATCCCTTGTTTTTATATGTACTTCGAATATTTTGACATTAGGCTCATAGATTATCAATGTGCTCTAAATGTTGATGTTATGCTCAAAATATATACCAAAAGTTCAGTTGCGTTTCCCCATGAGAACTAAGTCGTGCAAAACTGGGTATCTCTGGTGTTATTATGAGAATCCATGTAGGTACTTCACACCTCTCTCAGGTTGCCCCGCACGATGATTCCAGGGGTTACTTGAATGGGCTCGTCTGTAAGGTGTCGGACCCAGACATTCGTGTTTAGGCGTGTGTCCTCAGGTCGTTGTCCAGCCATGGACTGTACAGTGGCACGGTGTCCCCAGGTTGGCTGGACACAAGATATTGTTGTGAATGACTCAGCATAGTTAAATAATTACTTGCTGAATTCTGAGAGACTGTTTAAAAATAACTCTTTCATTTCCACGCATTACATGACGACTGGCACAACTCCAAAGCTGATTGTTATATCACAACAACGGTACTGTTTTCGTAATCTATTGTTATACGATGCGTCCATGCATTTCATAGAATGATATGGTCACATATTCAGGCTATCAAATTTCAAAACTTCTATGTAACAATTATAAACTATCCAAGACTAATGGTGGCAATATGAAAAGCCATTACCATCCCCAAAACGTGACCATGTCCACTCTCGACTACGGTCCAACGCAGAGTATACTTCAAGGAGCCGCTTTGTATTTCCACGACGCGACTCCCGGCGTATTTAACGCTCTGTAACCAATGCTCATAGTCGAGTCACTTTTCACGGTCCAGTGTATAACTAGACTTTCACTCTAATGTATGCCGTGGCCTATGATACTGTTAAATCGGGTCATTACACTGGGACGTAATGACAGAGGCTGTGATATTAACAAAAACACGCATGGACTTTTAAGTGGTCTCTAAACGTATGAGGCCAGCATCATATGTCCTGGAAACCTCTAGAAGCGGCAAATACAGCTTTAGTTAATTGATCCTTTAATACAACATATATAATGTAAGTGGGAATATTATTAAACAAGTGAATCGGTGCTATTATTTCGGAACAGTCATAACATCTAAATTGTGTCTTGAAGAGATTAGAACAAGAATAGCTATGGCAAAGGTGGCCTTTTGCAAGATGGAAAACATACCGACCAATAAATGTTAGCTGCATCGAAGTATAGATTTGAAATGCTTTCATAGAACCTACACTTTTGTATGGATGTGAAACGTGGCGATGAGTAGACAAACTGAAAAACATATAATGGCAGTGGAGATGTGGTTTCTGAGGAAAATGCAAAGAATACCATGGACAGATAGAAAAACCAGTGAGCAATTAGTGTAATATGAAGATGAACACCGTAAACTGATTGGAGAAATTAGACGCAGACAGTCGTAATTTGGTTTGCATGTTATCTGAAGAAGTAAACTAGAGAACTAGGTGATAAATGGCAAGAATGAGGGAAAAGAGCAAGGAGGAGGCAGAGAATAAATACCTGGATAGCTTGACCGTATGGCATAGTCGAGACAGGAACACAGTACAGATCTACGACTCCGGTGGTCATGTAAGATAGTGAAATATGACCGCCCACGCTTGTCGGCATGACACATCTTGATCATGGTATAACTTCTTCTTCTTCTTCTTTCGTTCGCCTGAAATATGTCTATAACTGCAATGTTATCTCTTGTATGAATCTAACAGTCTTTTTTTTTTAGTTCACTCACCGGTCCATAGAGTTTATCTTCCACTGTTGTCTCTCTAGGTCAGAACCATGATATAATGTAACCTCCGTATAATTACACCTACAAGACCGCGAATAATTAGGTCATATCTTCAGAGAGTTGTCGATGACACAGCAGTACTGCCCGGAGACACATGCTGTAGTTCACACAGCATGCATGTGGATTTTCTTAAATATTTGCTATTATCTAATCACCTGGGAATCTGGGCGGGCTACATCTGTCCCTAGTGCATATAAAAACATTGGCGATTTGACTTTCCCATTGAGTCACGACCAGCAGGACATCAAGCTAAGCGGCATGTTGCTAACTTAATTCAACTGTCCATAGCTCGCCACTATCAAGCGTCACATCCACAGTGTAGGTTTATAGTAATCGATGACCAGCAGTTTCTGCCCTGAGTATTCACTATACGTTCTACGATACCATATCCTGGTCGTGTCTGCACGTTGTGTGTCTACTTATTTCTTCAGAAGTCATCATAAAACGCCATCTATGTTTGTCGCCTACAGGGTGTCCGTTCATGAAGGTCATCACTTGCTTGATATTTCGTGATATATGATGCAAGTTTTTTTTTTTTTTTTGCATATCCTTTACAGGACATTGCTATCAACACCAGCATCTTTCAGCTGTATGTTGATTTCTTGGCAAGATTACGCTCAGTAGTTTGCCATTGCTTTCTGAGCGGCCGGCTCACATACCCCGTAAATTACCGATGCGATTCGAACCACTGCTGATTCTCACCGTCATCACGTCACCCACGAGAGTATACGAGATTACGGAGAAAAGTCATAACCTCTAAGCCACGAAGCCGATGATCGTGTTTGAGTTTGTTTCATTTTGCAGCGTTATTTTATCTGGAATTTGTCCTGATGTTTCTTTGTGCTTGTTGCCAACATTTTCTGTAGACACACTTCACAAGTCTCATTAACTGATTTAGTACCGAACAAAAAGTAGATCTGGACCACATATAGTACACAATTAAACGAACAAATATTGTCATGTTCACTGAGCGTTACAATTGCGGGAGAAACCTCTAAACAAAATAAATAACACGATGACCCCAGTACGGCGATGTATCGTCCTTCTGTCCACATGGGAGGTCGCATGTGGCGATATATTATCCTTGGGAGCTGAATCAGTTAATATGACCCATCTCTCAGTCTGGGACCAGGTCTCCATTCCATTCTCAAGCCGTGAGTAGCTACATGTTGACATGGCAATCTACTACCCTTCCTCACAATCACGTTTTCATCAGGAAGTAGCAGTAAAGGCTCTGATGTGGAAGGGTTTATGGTCCTAGCCCCAAATGTGTATACACCTACCGGCAAGCGACGAACCCACGTCTGACTGTGCTAATGTCATTACCAGGCATATCAAATTCGCTAGCGCACCCGGTGATTGGTCAATCTAAGGCCGTCGGACTTTACTTCCCAAAATAATGTATGGTCCCTATTAGATTCTAATAATCTGATAGCCCAGGTCACTGAAAATCATAACCTCTCATCACCAAAACATCACCACCGTGCCGGGAAGTAAGCATCTACTACGTTATCGTAGCTCTCTTTGATTATGAACATGTGTATTACTGTAAAACATGTGGTGTGGAATCTAGGCAGACGCATGTTATTTTAATGTTATATATTATTGTTAAACTGTTTACCAGTTGAATGCTTAGCTTGGTTTATTAGTCTACTGTAATTTATCAATAGCTGCACAGTAAAAAATGCGCAACAACAAGCTCAGATAGAAAAGTTATTCTCTAAAGAAGAAATAGGAAATTGAGTGGTGATAGACAGTGCCTACATTTATTGCATATCATCATAGTGAAAGTTGTTCAATCTCAGAAGGCTGAAAGACAAAAACCAAAACTAACTGCGACACCGTCAGAGAACTGCTGTTTGCTGATGATTGCGCTCTATACGCCAACTCAGAGGCGGACATGCAACATAATGTTTCAGCTTTCTCACATGCCTGTGCCAACTTTGGGATCAATATCAACTTGGAAAAGACTGTAGTTATGTACCAGCCAGCTCCAGGAAATAATCACACCGTGCCGAATATCAAGGTGAACGGTCACAGACTTAGTGTTGTGGACAAATTCACCTATCTTGGCAGCACTGTGTCACAAGCTGCCACAGTTGATGACGAAGTGAATGCAAGAATCTCCAAGGCCAGCGCGGTCTTTGGCAGACTGTACAAGAATGTATGTGACAGAAATGGAATAAGCCTGCAAACAAAGCTGAAAGTCTATAAAGCAGATGTATTATCCACACCACTATATGCCTTAGGAAGCTACTGAAGATTAAATGGCAAGACAAGATCCCAGACCTGAAGTCCTAGAAAGAAGGATAATTATTCAATAATGTTTCATAGGTATAATGCAGGTAATGGTGGACTTTGAAACACAAACCATGTTTGGGTAAAACACCACGAGACTGGGGAAACGCCATAATTATCCCAATTTGGAAAAACAAAGGCAGCAAAAGAGACTGCACACAATACAGAGGCATTTCACTGTTGAGTCATACTGGGAAAATACTTTGCAAAATTCTTGAAAAAAGGTTACGAACTTCTTTAGAACCCCAGCTAAGCGAAACACAACTTGGATTTAGGAAAAACAAAGGATGCACAGATGCCATTTTTTGCTCTTAGACAACTTATAGAAAAATCAATCGAATTCAATGAAACACTATACTTAGCCTTTGTCGACCAAGAAAAGGCATTCGATAGAGTAGATAGAAACAAGCTGTGGGAAATCCTTAACAATATGGAGTGAGTACACATCTAAAAAACCTATGTAGAAGTTTATACAACAACAGTGAATGCATAGTGAGAGCAACTGGAGAACACTCAGAACCCTTCACCATAAGATCTGGAGTACGACAAGGTTGTGTCCTGTCCCCTCTCTTGTTCATAACATATATAGACAACATATGTAAAGAAACCAGCCAAGCAGAAACAGCAGGGATACCGCATGACGAGATCACAGAAGCAGAACCATCTGCAAATCTAACTATTAGAGAACTCCTGTTTACGGACGACCAAGCACTAATAGCAAAATCAGAAGCTGAATTACAAGACCACGTGAATAGTCTAAACGAAATGTGTAGGGAACATAACATTAAAATTAGCACAAGCAAAACAGAGGTAATGACTATAACTAAAGAAGAACAAACAACAACAATTCACCTAAACGAACATCCCTTGAAACAAGTAATGAGTTTCAAGTACCTAGGAAGTATAATATCATCAAATGGTAGATCAGAAGACGAGATCGAAAATAGGTGCAATAAGGCAAATCAACTCATTGCACAAATGGCACCAATACTAAAGAACAAACATGTATCAATAACTACAAAGAAAGCACTAAACAACACAATCTTCCTACCAACTCTATACTACCAATGCCAAACCTGGACAATGACAGAAAAAGAGAAAAGAAAAATTGCAAGAGCAGAAATGAGGTTCCTGATAAGAATACTCAAAGTATCAAGAAGAGATAAGATCAAAAATGAAGAAATCAGGACTGGGGGGGGGGGGGGGGGGGGTTAATGCAGCACTAGATTTTATTAGAAAGCAGCAAGTCAAATGGTTTGGCCATGCAAGTAGGCTACCAGTCAACAGCATACCTCAACAAGCAATGATGTACAGACCAGATGGGAACAGAGGAAGAGGCCGACCACGTAAACGTTGGACGGAGGGAATAGCAGAGTCCATGGGAATATCGATATATGAAGCCCATAATTGGGCACTCTCACGATATTTATACTTCACCTCGACACCGCAAGGTACAAGAGGAACATGATGAGATGAGATGAGATGAGATGAGATGTAGAAAACTGAGCAATTACTTTACAATGCCCCATTACATTGTAGAAACATGAAAACGTGCTTAATGTTGATCCATTCACAGCTTGGCCTCTCACATGTCTACTGAGTTTGAAGAAGGTAAGTTCACTGGTTGAAGACTATGCTGGAAAGAGATGTTGTTAAGAGGAAGACAAAGCTGCATGTGGGTGGAAACCATCAGTAATGGGCTGAAATACAACGTTAATTGTGTGGGACAACATCAAGTATTGGACTAAAAGACTTTACATGCGGGAGGACAATATCAAGTAATCGACAAGAAGACATTACATGAGGGTGGACACTATAAAGTAATAAACTAAAAGACAACATTATATGTGTGTGAACAACATCAAGTAATGGACTGGAAGACATAATTAAACTTTTGTGGACAACATCAAGTGATGGACTAGATGACAACTTTGCATGTAGGTGGACAACATCAAGTAATGGACTAGATGACAACGTTACATGTAGGTGGACAACACCAAGTAATGGACTAGATGACAACGTTACATGTAGGTGGACAACACCAAGTAATGGACTGGATGACAACGTTAAATGTGGGTGGAAAACATCAAGTAATGTACTGGAAGACAACGTTACATGAGTATTACAACATCTTGTAATGTAATGGAAGACAAAGTCACATGTGGGTGCACAACTGGACAAAATCAAGTAATGGACTGGAAGATAAAGTTACATGTGGGTGGGCAACATCAAGTAATGGACTGGAAGACAACGTTACATGTGGGTGGACAACATTAAGTAATGGACTTGAAGACAACGGTACATGTGGGTTGACAACATCAAGTAGTGGACTGGAAGACAAAGTTACATGTGGGTGGACAACATCAACTATTGGGCTGCAATACAAACTTAAATTTGGGTTTACAACATCAAGTAATGGACTGGGAAACAAACTTACAAGTGGGTGGAAAACGTCAAGTAATTGACTAGAAAACAACGTGACATGTAGGCGGTCAACAACAAGTAATCTGTTACAGTGGACCGTGAAGATACATGCTAGTAGAACGTTTAACTACAAGATTAACTCTATCAGATCGCTGAACCGATTTTTCATTAATTCCCGAATCTGCCGCTAAACCGCTGTACCTAATTTTCGGTACTTTGCCTAGTACTTGAAAAAATGCCTCACAAACTAAAAATAACCAACCAATCGTGGTTAGCCATTGCTAAATATTTTTAAAACGTTTATTTCATACAAAGCAATGTATATTTGTAAGGTGTATTGCGTGTTTCTTTTGTTTGTGTATATTACAGAGCATTGCCGTTTGTTAGTGTTTAAGTGCCACATGCGTTAATAACACAAATACATACATGTACAGTTATGATAATATAATATTTATGACATAGTGCATGTAAACACACATTCCTTGCATTGCTTCATTTCCACCTCCACAAGCGGAATGCATGTTACACCTGTTCATCTCTCTCTCTCTCTCTCTCTCTCTCTCTCTCTCTCTCTCTCTCTCTCTCTCTCTCTCTCTCTCTCTCTCACACACACACACACACATTTTATCTTGATCTATCTTGTGCTTTCTGGAGATAACATTACATTAAATGCCGTGAGCTTGGGCAATAAGCTTTAAATTATCATTCCCCTTAAAACGCGGCTTCTTTGTAATTTCTGGTCCACATAGCTACAGAGGTGAAGCTTCACATTGTTGGTGTTGTTGGCCTGATGTCAAATTCCCCACAATTGTTTTATGTTTTTTATTTTACACAAAGCAATGTATATTTACAAGGTGCAATGTGTGTTTCTTGTTTGTGTATTTCACAGAGCGTTGCCGTTTGTTAGTGTTAAGTGTCACATAATTGAATAAAGCCAATACATATACATTTATGATAATATGACATTTATGACATAGTGCATGTAAACACACGCTTCCTGCATATGCTTCATTTCCACCTCCACAGGATAAATGCTTGTTACACCTGTCCGTCTCTCTCTCTCTCTCTCTCTCTCTCTCTCTCTCTCTCTCTCTCTCTCTCTCTCTCTTTCAAACATACGCGCGCTCCCACACACACACACACACACACATGTCGTAAGTTATCCCTTCTTACTTTAGTGTCGTCCCTGGAGTGAGGGGAATCAACACCGACATTTTCATTAACCAAATATTATTGTCCTAGAGAAACCACCAGACTCCGTCCACAAAACTCCGTCGGTCTGTCGACACCTCTTTCTTACTCTCACTCACCCCTAGATCATGCCCCCTCTCACTCTTCCCCAACACAACATACTCAACAACTCTAGCTCTAACAAATAAATACAAAATAATTTATTAAGCAAAGAGTATGTGTGTGAGAAGTGTGTTTGTGTACTGTGTAGAATGTGTGTCGAACATTCTAGTGTGTGCAAACATAGACCAAGTAGCTGAAGAGCCCAGCCCGATCATCCCGGAAAGGATCACACCACATCTTCATTCAGTCCACATTACTCTCACCAAGGAATGTGTAGCTCCTGCTAGATGTAGACTTCCACCGGTCACTGCCTGATCACTCATATACCTAGTCACAGTTTAACACTGATCCTGCCTGGATCACATGTCGTTATTACATGTCTCTATTGTTCTTAGACTTATACCATCCTTGTCTAGAGAGGACACGAAAATACTGTTCCTTGAACTAAATGTAATTCCTGTCTAAAGTTTCTACTGCTCACAAGACCACTGTTTTAATAACTTCCTAATCAGTTTATACTGTTCTATTCCCATGTGATGTGAAAAAACAGTACCTATTAGTCTTTTCACCTGTCGTGTGAAAACATAATACCCACTGGACTTTTCCCATGTGGTGTAAAAAAAACAAACAATTCTATTGTTCTGTTCACATGTGATGTTTGAAACATTAATCTCACGATTGTTCCTTCTCCAAAATGATGCGGAGAAAACAATCTCTAGTATTCTGCTAACGTGTGACGTTTAATAAATACTCTCACGATTGTTCCTTTAAACCCCTTTCATCATGGGCCCAGTGCAAAAGTTGCTGAATAACTGCCTGCACTAAGTTTTCCATTCTCAGTGACTTGAGTGACCTAAGGGAACCTGTAAAAGAGATAACAATACACTTGGTGAGAGCACCTGTCCCTGACCTCCATTGGATGGGTTTAGGCTGACATCCTCACTCAGATACATGACAGTGAACCAGCTCTGTCATGGGCAGAGGAGCTCTTCACTCCGGTCTGCGGTGGGTTAAGACCAGGACAGAGCAAAATGCAAAGTGTAGACCCCCAGCAGACCTCACTGGAAAATCCCACCATTGGACATTCTCCCCATCCTCAATCTCCCCAAATATCATTCCGATTCACTATTCCCCATCAGCGGAGCAACCTGCCTTCTTACACTAGTTAATCTTAACAATGCGACCGCCTATTGTCGCTCATATTCATTGACTACCTAACCACAATGCAACAACACTATGTTATAGTTCTAAACTATATTTCTAAGCTATTCCACATTAATTATAGCTAGATGCATATTCTTCTCTGTTGATCGAGTGAGATGGCAGAACATGACCGCCCACGCTTACCAGCATGGCACATGATGGATGGATGGATGGATGGAGATGCATATAGAAAGAATGGAAGATAATAGGGAAACAAAACTCGCTTACACTCAGGAAATAAATGACCGTAGACCCCGAGATAGACCGAGAAGGCGGTGGAGAGATAATACATATACAGACCTACAAGCACTTGGAATCAACGACTGGCAAGAGAAGGTCCACCAGAGAGACGAATGGAGACGGATTGTATCTGCAGCAAAGAACCTCAATGGCTCGAAACGTTGAAGAAGAAGAAGAAGAAGAAGAAGAAGAAGAAGAAGAAGAAGAAGAAGAAGAAGAAGAAGAAGAAGAAGAAGAAGAAGAAGAAGAAGAAGAAGAAGAAGAAGAAGAAGAAGAAGAAGAAGAAGAAGAAGAAGAAGAAGATGCAAACTATAAAATACCTTATGCCGTCCTGACTCAACCTCTGAAGCGAATACACAATTTGCAATAAAAGACACATGTTAAGCAAAACCGAACACATGCGATTCTATTCAACACGGATCGAGCCAGCTATCACTTCTGCCTACTTCAATTTTTTGAGCTACACTAGCCAAAAACAAATCATGTTTTTGTCACCAAGAGCTGGGAGTGTTCTAGTGAAGTTCTTTTGATGTCAACACATCAGATTATTCCAAGGGCAGACTATCCATTTCAGAATAAGATCTTATCTCCCTTGTTTTTAATCAATGTCCCCAGTTGTCTCCTCCTGTCCGGACACCCAACACAGCTAGCGGCTGTCTTTGATTCCGCTGGTCGGCAAAATAACCTTGACATATTTTCTGTCTACCCAAGACGTCTCAAGGTCCGCGGTGCCGTTTGATCTACCTGCCACTGGTAAACAACTACAGCTGTTACTCTGACTGTCTTTGGTATTTTTGACATCTGATTGTAACTTGGAGTGAATTCACGAAAAAACCCATACACCCACACACACACACACACACACACACACACACACACACATATATATATATATATATATATATATATACATACACACACACACACACACAAACACACATATACACACGCGCATGCAAATACTTGCACCTACACACTCACACATGCACCTACAAACAGACGCAACGATACAGGCGCACATTTATTTTAATAAACTCAACTTCAATTCTAATTGCAAGAGAAAATAATATTTAAAGAAAGTTTACACATTTCAGTCAGGAAAAATAGTAAATATTGTGTATTTGAACATCAGTAAAAATAAGTTTCTCTTGTATGTAAGGGAGTTGAACCTTGCCTTGATTTTGTAAGTCCAGACTAATTTTATGTACTCTGCTAGTGTTTGAAGCAGTTTTGTGTGTGTGTGTTTCGGTGTTTTAGGAAGAGTATTCAGAAAGATTGCCTTGTAAATGTCTGTTTTTTGCCTGTGTGTGTGTGTGTATGTGTGTGTTTGTGTGAGTGTGTGTATGTGTGTGCGTGTGTGTGTGTGTTGTTGTTGTTGTAGAGTTTCCAATGCATCTGTAACTGTTTGACATTTGTAAAATATGTGTTCTTCTGTCTCTTGTGCGGTGTTCCTGCATAGTTGGCATTTTCCTATTTGTCTGATTCTGAATGCTACTTTGGGTATTATAGGAGTCATATTAAAAATCAGTCTTTAAGTGACTTCTTTTGTCTTAGGTGTGATGTGTTTGTTGTATAAGTTGGAAAAGGTGGATGTGTTGTTTGACATGAAATATTGTTGTCCTCTTAAGATTATCATTTTAAGTCATGGTTTTTGTTCACTATCTAATTGTTTGTATATTCTTCATGCTGCTTCATGTATTAAATGCTCATGTCCTTGTATTGCTTGTATACAAGTGTGATAGAAGGTTGGTAGTATGCCCTGATAATGGGCTGCTGCATTGTTTAGTTATGTGAGATGTTTTATTTTGTGTGCTATATAATATAATGTTAATCTATGTTGTTCTGGGTGTTTGACAATATTGATTATGTGGCTGATTCTAAATGCTTGTCTGAAATTGCTATTCTTCATTGTTTGTTGTCCTGTATGAGAGTTTTATGCAATATGCTGTGTATTGTCTTACTAAATATGAAATGTCTTATCTGTTTATTTATGTCTGTGATTGTCCGTTTTGGAGGGTTTAACACTGTCACTAAGTATATTATTTTTGGTAAGATGTGTGTTGATTATTATGCTTCTACAAAATATTGTTGCTGTTTTGTATTTATACCTGTGTAGCATGTCTGTTATGTGTTGTGTTAGTTGTAGCCATGTTTCTATCTGTGTTGTTCTGGGGTCACATGGAAATGTGATCCCATACAGTTTCATATTGTTTTTATGTGTTAGGTCTGGAGGGAAATCAGACTTTTGTTTCCACTTTTCCAAGCCCATAATTTGTGATTTATGTATATTAATTTTCGCTCCACTGCCTTTCCCAATGTGGGAGAATGTGTGCAGTATGTTTCTGACGGATGTGTTGCTTGTAGAGAAGAATTCAGTATCGTCTGCATAAGCAATCACCTTTTGCTCTCCCATTCCCTGTATCAAAGTGCTTTTAATGCTGGTATCTTGTCTGATATTTTCTAATAATGGCTCTAGTGTCAGTATATACAGAAGTGGTGATAGTGGACACCCTTGTCTTACAGATCTTGTCACCCTAAAGCTAGTATTCAGTAAATGGTTCACTAAGACTTTGCTTTCAGGGTTGTTATACAAAATCTGTATCCATTTTCTGTAGTGCTGTCCAATATTGAAGTGTTCTAGGGTTTTGTGAAAATAGGAGTGTGCGATTCTGTCAAAGGCTTTCTCTTGGTCGAAAGACAAGAAGGAGGATTGACAGTCTGTCTGGTGTGTGTATGGTATAATGTATCTAATGAGGTGTGTGTGGTGTTATATATTCCTGTGCTGTACACTACATTGCTGGTTCGGGTGTACTAGGTTTTGTAGAAATTGTGTGATTTTGTGTGCTAGTGATTTGGCCAGAAGATTGAAATCTATGTTAAGAAGTGAAATTGGTCTGTAATTTTTCAGTTGTGTCTTGCTAGTCTTTGCTTTGTGTATAAGTGTTATATCAGACATGTTGCAACTATCAGTGAGTTCTTGTTTGTCAAAGTTTCTTGATAGACATTGAGAAGAAGGTTACCTATGATAGGAAAGAAATGTTGATAGAATTCTACTGGTAATCCGTCTGGTCCTGATGTCTTGTTCTTGTTCATTTTACTAAGTGCATGTGTTATGTTTTTAGTGTCAATTGTGTGTCCAATATCTCTTTGTCTGTGTCTGATATAAATTTTGTATATTGTAAGAAGCTATCTTGTATTTGTGTCTTTACTATCTCAGCTTTAAATAAGTGTGTATAGTAATGATTGAATGCTTCTGTTATTTGCGTTGGTTCTGTTTGTGTGTTGCCTTGCATGTCTATTATTTTGCCTATTTGTCTGCTGTGTTGTACGTTCTGTTCAATTGCTAAATATTGTTTACTGGGGGACTCTTGCGTAATTGTGGTTTGTTTTGTTTTAAGGAGAGTGCCTAGATATCTGTGTTGTTGGTGCTGCTCTAAGTGTTCTTCTTCTTTTTTTTTTGTATATCCTTTACATGACATCGCTGTCAACACCAGCATCTTTCAGCTGTATGTTGATTTCTTGGCAAGATTACTCTCAGTAGTTTGCCATTGCTTTCTGAGCGGCCGGCTCACATACCCCGTAAGTTACCGATGTGATTCGAACGACTGCTGATTCTCACCGTCAACACGTCACCCACGAGAGTATACAAGATTACGGAGAAAAGTCATAACCTCTAAGCCACGAAGCCGGCAATTGTTCTTCTAGTGTGTTTAAATGTGGTGCTTTTTTGTCCATTTGTTTTGTCAGTTGTATGGCTGTTTGTATAAAATGTTCCTGTCTTAATCAGTCTTTGTGTATGATGGATACTAGTTGCTGTGTTTTGCTTTGTATTGTATTTTTCAGTAGGTTCCAGTATTGTCCGATGTTATCAGTCAGGTATTTGGTCGGTATATGAGTGTAAAAGTTATGCCATGTATTTGTCTTATTCTGTATTCTTTAGAAGTGTGTGGTTAAATTTCCAATGTGGTGAACGTTTGTTTATCTGTGTGTTTATGTTGCTTGTAATTATGTGTGCTAATATGGCTTTGTGGTCTGTGTACTGTAATGTCTCTTGTAGGTGCCGAGTGTTTACTATGTGGTGTTTTGCAGGTATATATATATAGCCCGTCACGATTCCAAGGAGATATATATCCTATCTAATCTTCTTGTTGTGTGGTGTGTTCTATTTTTGTGGATTGTTTCTCGCTTATTTGGATGTTTGTTTCTGAGTGTCTATTAAATTGTGTGTGTCTAAAATGTTTTGCAGTGTTTCTAACTGTGTTATGCTTTCTCCTTCTATTCTCCTCACCTGTGTCTTCATTTCTCTTCCTATTATATCCAGTGCCTGTAAGACACAGTTGAAATCTCCACAATGTATGATGTTCTGTCGTCTGTATGTGTGAGTGAGTAGTGTGTCTAGTTCTTCATAAAATTGTGGCTGTTAATTATAATTGTGTTGCTTATCTATGTTATGCTGATTCAACCCTGGCTATCCCTATTTGTTTTTAAAATGTTCTACCTATCTGATGTTTGTAGTATGGCTGTCCCAGAACCTATGTTTTGGACTGCCAAACTGAAGTGTGCATGTCTCAGTCCTAATTGTGTTGTGATTTGTGCGCCATGTATATCTGAATGAATATTTGTCTCTTGTAGGAGGATGAAATCTGGTTTGTATTTGTGTATGAGTGTGCAAATGTTGTTTTGTGCGTATACCAGATATATTTAAACATATTATTTTTATGTCGTCACCCATCACAAGTATTTAAAAAAAAGTAATTATATTGCGTGAAACTTGACAATTGACATTACTAAAGGTAGTAAATAAATATGCTGCATATAGCTGTTCAGTGCGTTTTGGCCATTCCCGAGTTCTCTTCTTCATCAGTGTCAGTGGCGATAAATAAATATCTTAAAGATATGTTGTCCTCTTCCTCTGTGTTCTGTCGTTGATCATTTGTCCTTACTGTGGGGCTGTCCGGTTTGTTCACTTTTTTTTTTTTTTTTGGTGTGTCAATTGGAGAATCGTCGTCTTCTCTATCGCTGTTTTCTGCGTTTTTCTGCATTCTATTGCGCTTCTTATTATGAATCACTTTAATGAAACCATCTTTGTCTACCCCTTTGTCATTGTTAATGGGCTCCCGTTCATCTGAATTTTTTTCCTTGGTCGGGGTTGGGTATGGGTGCTTATTTGGGGTGGTAGGTGATTTGGATTTGGGTTGGGTTTTGCTGTCTTGTTCCGTTTGTTGATTTGTTCTTTGTATTGTAATGTCGTTTGTGGCCAAAGTATTAGGGTTTTCAGTCTCGAATGGTGTTGGTACTGGCGTGGGCATTAGTGTTGTCTTCGGCACTGTGGTTTCCACTGTGGTTTCCACTTGTTCTCCTGATTGTGTCGGTGGCTGCTGACTATTTGCTTCTACCAGCGGTGGAAAGTGTCCCACCGTGTTTTCATCAACCTTTGGCCGTGGTCTTCGGCTCGGGCACCTGTTGGTCCAGTGGTCGTCCAGACCACAGTTTGGGCACGTTGTTCTGCGCCCTGGCATCGTGAAGAGGATACGGTGGTTGTTACCGGTTATTCCAGGGATGTTTAACCTAGCATAATGCGGCACTTCTTGTGTTGGGTTGCACAAAGCACCCCACTTCCCCGCGCCATATTTCAGTTTGAATACTTCGGCGTCTGTGTCGCCTATTTCCATTCCAACCAACTCTTTGACTGCCTCGCGGCTCATGGTATTCGGCAACCTGTGGATGGTCACCCGCTCTTTTTCCTTTTCCACGTGCTGAATCTCTATTTCAAGATCGCAACTCGTGACCTTCAGTTTCATTCCATGTAGTTCTTGATACTTCTGGTTGTATGCTACCTGTGTTAGGTTCACAAACCAGCGTGTATCTATTTGGAAGCGGTAAATGTCCATTATGCCCCCCGCAGGGACATCAGCTGGGCCCAACAAAGAGCTGGCGATTAGAGTCGGGTTTCATTTTACTGCCGCTCCCGGCCTTGTTACAGACAGCATGAGGGTACCTGAACTGTATAGTTTACAGTGTACCGCGCTGCATGTAAAGTTGTAGACTGGTTGGTCGATGCTCTCAGGTAATACATGTCACGTCTAGTTGAAATAAACCACACACACCGCACAAATGTGTTATGCGCACAAAGAAAAAAAATTGTTACAACTTTTACGCCGTTTATACGTTGTGAAGAGAATCTAAAATAAATCCATCTTTAAAAGAAGTTGAGTTGAGTTAAGAACATACATCACTGCACTCAGGACGTTCCCATACGTGCTCAGTCCCCTCGTTCAACAGCCAGTGAAGAGTCATACTATTACTCGTTCCCACCGCTATCTGATTAAAAGTTCTCCTGGTCTTTACAAGAAGTTTTAACGATTGACCATCATGAAGATTAATTGATGATTGAGTGATTTAGGAATCGACATCGCTAGAAAGACTGCAATGATAGCTGAGAGCGAAAGATTTATGCGTTGTAAAGAGAAACAAGTAGGTTTAGGTTTTTCACAGTCCAACAATTATCATTGTTGTAACTTAAGGAAAAAGACTGAGTTGAAATTATGGTGTAAAATTCTATATATGTTGAATATTATTATAAATAAGTAAGCTTAATAACATATAAAAGTGGTCTATTCTTAGAAAATTGACATAAAAATAGTAATGTAAATTAAATATAGTAAACTAAAATATTGTGCTTACAGACTTTTGTTAATAATAATTAATTTATAAGAAAGTAATAAAAAAAAAGAGTTATTGCCCATCGGAAACCATCTTATTTTAACCACTTATTTGCATGTAACTAACATTTTTCTATATTATGTTGGTATTTTCACTTTAATGCTCAGGTTCCCAGGTACAAGGGACATTTAGGTTCAGGGCCTCAGGTCTGGTAGGGTTAAACTTGCTGGTGATGATGCTGCTGCTGCTGATGATGATGACGATGACGATGATGATGATGATGATGATGATGATGATGATGATGATGATGATGATGATGATGATGATGATGATGATGATGATGATGATGATGATGATGATGATGATGATGATGATGATGATGATGATGATGATGATGATGATGGAAAGAAATATTTCCCATCAGAACGACTTTGTATCCCTAGAAGATCAAAGATGTCCGGTATTCAGTATTTATAATCACTTGATTTTCCTCAAAGTACAACGTTGATGGAGTGGTTTAGAAATAAGACTCCCGTCTCTATCTCAAACATAACTGATCCCATTCACGATGAAAACAGTATGTTTGTTTGTTTTCTTTTTCTCCCTGTCAAGCAACATTTCAAAATTAGACACACTAAACACAAATTAATGTGTTAATATGACATACATATTTGCATACTTGCGGGAGTTCGTGCACTGTGCAGATATTTTCTTTGCGTGATCTATGGGAGAAGATTGCTACTTATGGAGTTACCGTGAGAAGCGAAAATGATTCTCAGCACACATGACTAGGGAGAAAAGAAGGAAGCTAACTAATTGCAGCATACAACTAACGATGAATAAATGCAGTTAACAAGGCAAGGGCGTAACATAAAGAAAAACAAAACAACTAGGAATGAATAAAGGACGTGAAATAAACAGTTATCGTATTGATTTATTTGGTTGTTTCGGGATTTGAAATGTGAAGATTGAGCTCAGCCCGCTAATGGGAACGCAGATCGTATTCCGGTACGAACCGTGGGCATTGTCTACGTCGGATTGGAAGCACTAGGCTCGTGTTTCGCTCTCGTTTGAGCTGTCAGTAGTGCATATCCCTGAATGGACCCGGGTTCGAACTCCGGATCACTGGCGTGGGAAGCGGGTGCGTAAAAACTTGAACACGCGGCTCACGCTGGACGCGACCAAATTATCATATTAGAATATGATAACGTCATCCATTGTAGGCTATAGCTCAAAGTTTGCCCGATCGCCACGACTGACATCCATCAATCGATGTGACACCGAATGGTCAGGTCTTCTCGATCTGGCAAGGAATGAATCACCGAAAAACCAGAAGTAGATATTGTGAGCTTTTCTAGAGCACTACTACAAGAGACAAAATGGACGTTGCGGCCAAAGCCTTCGTCAGCAACAGAATAAACAAATACAACTAGACATACAAATACACGAAAGACGCTACATGAAAGTATTAAGGGTACTCATCTGTATCCTAGCTTGAGCGGCTATCCGTGGATGGAATCAACCATCCGATCCAATCGATCTGGCAAGGTACACCAGGCGCCTAAAGTCCAGAGAGCAATGATCACATTGATTTCTTTGGTTGTTTCGGGATTTAAGTATGTTATTATCTTGTGTAAGTAACGCATGTTAAGATGAAAGAATAGTAACTCTTTTCTTTACTGAAACGTGTGATCAGATACAAGTGCAGCTACAAGATGGTGGATTCTGTGAGAAACCTTGACATTGTATGGTTGATTGGGGTCATGTGTGTCGTGCAGACGTTGGCTCAGGTGTGTCCCTACAGTGACCCGGTAAGTCATACAACTTTTTTTTAAATTCATTATTTGCATGCAGGAAAACCAGAGTGGCGATCTTGTAATGCATTGTTACATTTTTTTTTTTACATATCATTTACAGGACATCGCTGTCAACACCAGCATCTTTCAGCTGTATGTTGATTTCTTGACAAGATTACGCTCAGTAGTTTGCCATTGCTTTCTGAGCGGCCGGCTCACATACCCAGTAAGCTACCGATGCGATTCGAACCACTGCTGATTCTCACTGTCATCACGTTACCCACGAGAGTATACGAGATTACTGAGAAAAGTCGCTAACCTCTAAGCCAGGAAGCCGGCGTTATATATTTAGATTGTTTAAATGTATCTCTTGTTTCTGAAATAAATAAAACAAATTATGACAACAATTCATCATTGTATTCTTCTTCTTCTTTTTCCTACGTCTCTTCTTATTCTTCGTCTTCCTCTTCTTCTCCTTAGCATACTCCACCATCACCTCCTTCTTCTTTTGGCCTGTCTGTTAATGTTTGTGCCTTAGTACTTCAAACGAATCAATTACTGTGGGCAGCGTGGTGTTGTTTGATGTAATGTCATTCTATCCAGAATCACATTCATCATCTGAGCAATGTTTTAAACGCTTGCTTTAGAAAGATGGAATGTTATATTTTACTTGAAGATTGAAATATTTAGCACAACCCAAATTTAATGTTCGTGCATGTTTAAAATAAAATAATTAAAGTGCAAACCCCGGAATAAAAGATGTTAGAGCTAGCATGAACAAATTCCACCCCCCCCCCCCCCCCCCGCCCGCGGTCGTCATTGTAAAGTAGCGTGATTCTTAGGTCACCAATAATTTCAACGAAGGAACTTTAACGAAAGGACACAATTGAAGGGAGCATCTTTGAAGGCGGCTACTTACAAGGGAACTTGAGAGAAGAAAGCTACTCTGGAGCGAACTGCTTTGTCGGAAATTACTTTGAATTTCTTTTTCCTTTTTTTAAAATTTAACATAATTACAAATTGACTTTGTCGCAAACTACCTTGAAGCGAATTAATATTCTTCGAATTACTCTGAAGGAACTTACTTTGATGACTGCAACTTCTAAGGGAACTGTTATGGATGAAACTACTACAAACAGAGGCAGGGACGTCCACCTCTGAGGCAGCACCTCTGCTCAGGAACAGATAAACTTCCCCTGGTTGTGATGAGCTTTTCGGTTTGCCAGAGGCCTGTTCCACAATGATGCTGACAGTGTTGTATGCCACTAGTCCTTAAAGTATTCAGTGCGTCCCATATGTACAACTAGCATCTCTTAACGTCTACCATCTATATATTATGTTTGAGCTTGCCATATCAAATGTGCCCTCTTGTTGTCCGCAGAAGTGTTCATGCTATTCCAACATAATAACATGCTACAGTCTGCAACAAATCCCGACGGTGATTATCGGGATCAGTGTGAATCAAATCCCAGCTCTCAGATTTCAGGTAAGTTAGTTTGGGCAAAAGTTTCCCCACAGCTGAGTGGGGTATGGGTGCATGATAAGGCAGACGTTTTCGGGACCTTTTGGCATCTTGTGTATGGAGTGGAAATACAAATGAATCATAATAGCCAGAAGAGAATTTTAGTCAGGGAGTGGCTAGAGGATATGGCCGACACTCAGTATACCAAGGAAAGGTAAGACGGACACATGATCAGGCTATAACTGTTACCAATATTATTGGGATTCTTCGTCGACTGTTGAAAATGAGGACGCAGCACGTATGAGAATGCCCGGAGTGTTGTTATTTCGGTTCTTGACTCAGTTTAAAACAACACACAACACAAGAACAGAATCAGAGTGGATAAAATTGGCATTTCTGCCAGAACACGCGTAAGCACACAAATAATAAAGAGACACTGATGAGTGGCACCTTGCCGTCTTGACAGACGATAATTTGTAAAATGGAAATACACCTCTCCATAGCATAAAGCCTGGGCTGAATTTGGAAACCAAGTGTTGTCCATGCAGCTTGATCCCTCTGTCGATCTGCCTAGTTTTCTGCAGAGGAAAGGTAAACCAATATATGGAACACGATAAGCGGTTGAAGCTGCCGGATCAGTAAATCAATGCTTTAAATGTCAGCCTGTAGGAGCTTCCGTCCTAGACAAGTTGCCAACCAAGGATTATGGCCTGGTCTGCCTTGCCATGACATTTAGTCTTTAGGTTGCATTTCCGTGCACTAGGATTAACAGGCTTACACCCTCCTAATTGAGCTCATCCGCCCGAAGCCGTTGACACAATGTGAGGTGTCGGAATTGGTGAGCGCCGCACAACATTCGGCGTTAACAGTAATATCATCTACTGTTATACGGTAGCTCGGTCATACCTGACCTGGACGTGAAATATATACAGGAAGTGTCCTGATACAACTGCATACAATATACAACAGTCACTTAGCTGACGTTATCCGTCCACTGTACAGTGTTTGCACAGCCTTGAGCTTACAGTGTTTGCACCTTCTTGAGCGTATAATGTTTGCACCGCCTTGAACTTACAGTGTTTGCACAGCCTTGAACTTACAGTGTTTGCACCGCCTTGAGCGTATAATGTTTGCACCGCCTTGAACTTACAGTGTTTGCACCGCCTTGAGCGTAAAGTTTTTGCACCACCTTGAGCGTACAGTGTTTGCACCGTCTTGGGCGTACATTGTTTGCACCGCCTTGAGCGTAAAGTGTTTGCACCGACTTGAGCTTACAGTGTTTGCACCGCCTTGAGCGTAAAGTTTTTGCACCACCTTGAGCGTACAGTGTTTGCATCGACTTGAGCTTACAGTGTTTGCATCGTCTTGGGCGTACAGTGTTTGCACCGACTTGAGCTTACAGTGTTTGCACCGCCTTGAGCTTACAGTGTTTGCACCACCTTGAGCTTACACTGTTTGCACCACCTTGAACTTACAGTGTTTGCACAGCCTTGAACTTACAGTGTTTGCACCGCCTTGAGCGTATAATGTTTGCACCGCCTTGAACTTACAGTGTTTGCACCGCCTTGAGCGTAAAGTTTTTGCACCACCTTGAGCGTACAGTGTTTGCACCGTCTTGGGCGTACATTGTTTGCACCGCCTTGAGCGTAAAGTGTTTGCACCGACTTGAGCTTACAGTGTTTGCACCGCCTTGAGCGTAAAGTTTTTGCACCACCTTGAGCGTACAGTGTTTGCATCGACTTGAGCTTACAGTGTTTGCATCGTCTTGGGCGTACAGTGTTTGCACCGACTTGAGCTTACAGTGTTTGCACCACCTTGAGCTTACAGTGTTTGCACCACCTTGAGCTTACACTGTTTGCACCACCTTGAGCTTACACTGTTTGCACCACCTTGAGCTTACAGTGTTTGCATCGCTTTGATCGTACAGTGCTTGCACCGTCTTAAGCGTACGGTTTATTTTTGTTTCTCCCCCCCCCCCCCGCCCTGCAAAATTAAAATGAAGAGAATTAGAATATGAATTACAAGTAGTACAGGCAGGATTCAGTCAAGTCAGGGGAATCAAACAGCATAATATAAACATGAGAATCAACTTTGATCAATGCAAAGAATGTGGTGTAGATCTCCATATTTTATTTGTAGACTACAGTATGGCTTTCGCTAGTGCTCAGCTGGACAGACCAGTGATGGTTCATGGAAGAAAAGGTAGTAGTCGCTCTGCACCAGACAGCCACAGGGCATTGCAGACTCCTTTGACATAATGATGCACGAGACAGGACAATTAGCACATGATCTTGAACCTTTTCGGCAGATCGTGATGTAAAGGAAGTTCTGAATAGAACAGCATACATAATGACTATTTAAAATGCATCTTTTATTTTCTTACTCTACATTCTTTTTCAGTTGTATCGATTCTTGTATTTTCAGAAAGGAAACATAACCACCATATCCAACAATAGTATACCTCCTGGACTTACATCAATAGAGCTGTTAAATAACCCATTCACCAATATTTCCGACGAAGCCTTCGACGCATCCGCGGCAACATTGCAAAATCTTGACATTAGAGATGCCAAGTTCAAGAGTTTACCTACAGCACTAAAGAAACTGACCAAAATGACACACCTACACATTGAGAATACTAAGATAGAAGACTGGGATGCTGCTACACTAAAACAGATTGCTGCTACTCTCGAGATTCTTGAACTAATTAACGTTGGTTTATTTTCATGGCCAAACTGGATCTCTGACTTCCATTTACTACACAGCATCGATTTTGACTTTAACTTTCTCAAATCTGTCCCTGACGACGCTTTTGGTTCTATCAAACACTCACTCACAAGTCTTGACCTTGCGAGTACTGGTTTGACCCACATACCACAAGCGTTGTCCATGCTTTCAGATCTGGAGTCCCTTTTCTTAAGTTTCAACAATATTTCAAAAGCATCAGAAATTGAAAAGATAACTACGTCACCATTTGCTCCGAAGCTCACCTACTTATTTTTACACTCAGTTGGGCTGAGCAGCACAGCAAACTTTTCAAACCTGACTAGTCTAAGATTGCTAGATTTAGACGATAACAGAATATCTGATATACCTGCTGGCTCACTGCCCGCTTCTCTAACAGAATTGGACCTAAGAGACAACAGTCTTTCATCCGTACCACATGATGTCGCCAACATGCCTGGGCTTTCATCCTTAAACCTGCCTCACAACGTCGTTACATGGATTGAACCAAACACCTTTCCGTCAAGTTTGACATTCCTAGACCTGAGCTTCAACAATCTAACTATCATTACAAACACAATTTTCGAAAATCTCTACCTACTAGGCGATCTACGTTTGGATTACAATCCCATCTCAACAATCTCACCTGAAGCGTTCTCAGATTTGACATCCTTACAGACCCTTACCATTGATGGCACGCGCGTAACAGAAATCCCTCTGGGTTTTGCACTTTTGGACTCTGAAATAGAATTATACTTCAGCACGACTCAGCCACTGTCTTGTCCTTGTCCAGCACCCCAGAAACTAGTCCAGTGGTTTGCCTCACTAACACATGATTTGATTAAATATCTAATCTGCAGCAATGGGCAGTTAATTCAATCATACCTAAGTGATCAGTGTGGACAACCAACCGCTACTCCTTAAACTGAGGCTTCTACAGATCACCGTGATGTAAACCAAACAGAAAAACCTTTACTATTAATTAGCTGACACGTTTCCTCTTTGTAATATTTGTTTTCTGTATTTATTAATATCCCTAATAGTAATTGAAGAAATGAAGCTAAAATATAAAGCAATAATGCAGTAAAATACAGAATGGCCTTCTATACATCTTAAGGAATATTTATCAAATGGTGCTAGCAATCTCCTCACTAGGGTAAATATTACCCGGGCAGCATTCACTTACATAAGCATTTTCTGGTGCCCGGTTTAGGTTGGTTTGACTTCTCAGTCCAGATCATTATATCAGTTCCAGATCGATCCCATTTAGAACCCAGTGACCACCGTCTCGCCGGAAATAACAGGGATTTAGGAATTTCATAGTTGTCTCTTCCTCCTACGGTGGATATGTAATTCTGTGATCTATTACACCTTTGTGCTTATGTGATCGTTTGACTTCTAACTTCTTTCTGTATTTGAAATTATTATTATTATTATTATTATTATTATTATTATTATTATTATAAGAATGGACATATATTAACAAATGACACATAGCCGTAGTAAAACATAAGCGATATACAACTGTTACCTTGCCGTCTTGGCAGACGATAGTTTGTTACATTGTGCTTCAAACAAGGTATAATAACTACAACCCATGACTGTAGCCAGTGTGACTGGACAGACAAATTTGCTCGGTAAATGTTCTTCCACACTTGGTGCACGTGAACAGATGGTCATTTCCACCACTACGCGTCAATTGACGTCGCACATGCATACACTCTGCAATCATTTTCTCCTTTATCTGTATTCCATTCCCGATCTCTTCCCCCCCCCCCCCCCCCCCCGCGCCCTCCCTCGCAACCCGATCACTGGCCACTTGCTCCCCAGGGTGCAATATCAATTCTTGTATCACCCAGGAATGCTAACCTGGCCAACAATGCACGCTAAAAGTCGGATGTGTTGGCCTAAGGGTTTCGACCCAAGGGTGCCTAGCCAGACACACCGCAATGACATCTGAAAAAACACTCCGGATGAACGCAAAGAAGAAGAGAAGAATTCTTGTATCATAAACGATATAATGACATTGTGTTTGATGGGCCTGCGAGCCAAATTCTGAAAACGTGTTTAAACAATAAATGTGGTCCTTCTCTCTCTGTCGGCTGTTGAATAGTTCCTTGATTGTGAATGTAGTGGAAGACAGTAAGTTGTATCTCTTAAGACCAATATATTGATGTTAAGAACGCACCAGTTATCAAAAGCAGGCATCAGTGAGATGATGGTTGATGTGGGGACCTTGTTTCCAACACGGCAACTCAGCAACATCACTAAATTTAGATAGCAGCAGAGTCTTAAAGATCTATGTTGGTACTGTGCACCCTTGGTGAGGCATACTTCCATGTAATCATGTCATGACTCAGCAAAACACAGACTGAATGACTTTTAATAGGTTGGAAATTTTTCTTCTTTATGTTTGGTGTATGTTTACAAACAATGTTTGTTTCTTTTATTTTTTAATGTAAATGCAACATTCATGATAGATAATTAATTGGTGTGCCAAAGATCAGGGCCGGCGTGTCCAATATGTGACCCTTTGAAAATAAATTTCGTTAATGTTTTAATTCGTTCGTTCGTTAATGCTTTCGTTCGTTTTTTCGTTCTTCTAAACATTTTAGTTATTTTATTCTCAACAGACTGCAACCAATGTCTTAAGAGATTGCATGCCACATCGATTAATTATAGATTTTCTTATCCGTGGCCACCACAAAAGGTCTGAATAGGCATTTCCGTGATCTATGTGGTCATGACCAAAGGTCCGATAGGCCTTTCTGTGCTCAGGACTGAAGGTCCGAACTGACCTTCATGTGATCTCTGTGGTCTTCGTCGTGCTTACTCCTTTATCTGTATTCCATTCCCGATCTGTAACAACTGTAACTACAACTTGCGACCACAGATTGAGGTTTGTAAGCAAGACGCCATGATATCACACTTGTAATTTTAGTAGCCGGAAATAACTTTTATGTGACATGTATATGCTTAAAGTACAGGATATACAAAGTGTGTCAGCTTTTAGCTGTTGAATGAGGTGATAATATGTTTTTTTTAATAATAATAATTAGCTCAACGAACGGATAGTAATTTATTTATAACATTCAAAATTGCAAAGGACACTGAATAAACTGTGAAATTTCTTAACCCTACCAGACCTGAGGCCCTGAACCTAACTGTCCCTTGTACCTGAGCTCCTGAGCATTAAATAGAGAATACCAACATGATATAGAAAAATGTTAGTTACATGCAAATAAGTGGTTAAAATAAGATGGTTGCCGAAGGGCTATAGCTCGTTTTTTATTACTTTCTTATACAGTAATGATTATTAACAAAATTCTGGGCACTGTTCCGATTGACGGTCCCAAATAGTTCCGCAGTGAATGATAACTCTTAGGTGTAAACAGTCTCCCTTACAGGGCCTCATTGGGTACCGGTAAATACGAAACACAGCAGAATGTTCTTTTACGTTCAGTAGTTAGCTATTGCTTTCTGAGCGAGAATCGACGTTTAAACTCAACTGACCGGTGTATTGAATGAACTCGCCATCATCATCATCATCATCATCATCATCATCATCATCAAATGCCATGCCAGCTGGCGTAGGCGTTCATGACTCTCCACAGATCTCGGTAATTGATTTTCTGGATCAACTCTGCTGATGATATTCCTCCAAGCCACCGCCTCAATCTATCCAGCATCGCCATCAGTAGCTGGATGACGGTCTGGTGTCGCCTGTTGCTCATGACTGTCCCTACCGGACGAGGATGTCCTAAGATAGTCGTAACTTGCCATCAGCGTGCCGAAAGTTTAAGAGCTCGAAGTTAGAACGCCCTCGTCCTTTCGGTCACGTCGACTGCTTTTGAAATAATTTGTTAATTGCACGTCCGTTACATGACGTCTCCACAACCTCAGCACTTCTTGGCTGTTGCAATTTGCTAAACAATTTTGCGTTCATTAGTTTGACATTGCTTACTAAACAGCCTACGCTTATATGAGTGTATGGAAACCAGTGCAATGTGGTCTGCTACAAAATCGGCTGCAGCTGTGCATTAAACGTGGTATGTAGGATTGCGAATTCGCCACAGCCTTGCTAGCAAGAGTAACAAAAACACTAAAACTATTGGCCCACAAAGGTTTGTCGACTTAGTGATGGCGATTCTCAAATACGACAATTACGTATGCGGATTCTGTAATTTAAAGTCACGTTGTCGCTTTTTGAGTGTAGCTAAAGCTAAGGTCTTCTTCTTCTTCTTCTTCTTCTTCTTCTTCTTCTTCTTCTTCTTCTTCTTCTTCTTCTTCTTCTTCTTCTTCTTCTTCTTTCAACGTTTGCACAGCATCCATTGAAGTGGGTAGATGTTCGCTCTCAACCCTTGTTCCATTTTGGTCAACATTTTTCAACTTCGACGGTTGAGGTTTCTTTTCTGGATTCCTCCACCTATTGGCAGGTTTCTGTGAAGATTGTGCTGTAGATGACAACACAGGGGAGTCTCCGTGGCGAAGTGATCAAACCATCTGCCTCGGGCTCCGAAAGTTGTGGGTTCGATTCCGTCAACCGCAACCTTCGGTTCATGAGTGCATTTTTTCGGAGACTCCTGAGGGTCGTCGCTGGAGCTACGGAGTTCGTACTTTGTGCGACGCTTTCCGCGCTGCGGAAAGAGACTCAGCCATGTGGTATAAAAATCCGGTGCAATGAAGTCGACTTTTAAACGACTTTTAAGCGACGACAGGGGCAATCCCATCACAGATAATAAAGTGTATATCATTCATCCATTCATTCATCAGATAATAAAATGTCTATCAAACAACATTCAGATAGTAACGTGTTTATCATTCATTCATTCATTCATTCATTCATTATTCAGATAATAAAGTGTCTATCATTCTTTCATCGGATTATAAAGTGTCTTTGATTCATTCATAAAATAATAAATTGTTTATCATTCGTTCATCAGATGATAAAACATCTATCACTCATTCATCGGATAATAAAGTGTATATCATTTATTCATCAGATAATAACGTGTCTATCATCCATTCATTCATACATTCATCAGATAATAAGTGTCTCTCAAGACACCGCATGACGAGAACACAGAAGAAGAACCATCTGCAAATCTAACCATTAGAGAACTCCTGTTTGCGGATGACCAAGCACTAATAGCAAAATCAGAAGCTGAATTACAAGACCACATGAATAGTCTAAACGAAATGTGTAGGGAACATAACATGAAAATTAGCACAAGTAAAACAGAGGTAATGACTATAACTAAAGAAGAACAAACAGCAACAATTCACCTAAACGAACATCCCTTGAAACAAGTGAAGAGTTTCAAGTACCTAGGGAAGTATAATATCATCAAATGGCAGATCAGAAGACGAGATCGAAAATAGGTGCAATAAGGCAAATCAACTCATTGGACAAATGGCACCAATACTAAAGAACAAACATGTATCAATAACTACTAAGAAAGCACTTTACAACACAATCTTCCTGCCAACTCTATGCTACCAATGCCACACCTGGACAGTGACAGAAAAAGAGAAAAGAAAAATCACAACAACAGAAATGAGGTTCCTGAGAAGAATACTCAACGTATCAAGAAGAGATAAGATCAGAAATGAAGAAATCAGGACAAAAGATGGGGTTAAAGCAGCACTAGATTTATAAGAAAGCAGCAAATCAAATGGTTTGGCCATGCAAGTAGGTTACCAGTCAACAGCATCCCACAACAAGCAATGATGTACAGACCAGATGGAATCAGAGGAAGAGGCCGACCACGTAAACGTTGGGCGGAGGGAATAGCAGAGTCCATGGGAATATCGATATATGAAGCCCATAATCGGGCACTCTCACGAAGTTTATACTTCACCTCGACACCGCAAGGTACAAGAGGAACATGATGAGATGGGATGAGATTCATTCATCAAATAATAAAGTGTCTATCATTCGTTCATCGGATAGTAAAGTATCTATCATTCTTTCATCGCATAATAAAGTGTCTACCATTCATTTATCATGTAATAAAGTGTCTGTCATTCATTCAGCATATAATAAAGTGTCTGTCATTCATTCATCATATAATAAAGTGTCTGTCATTCATTCATCGGATAATAAAGTGTCCTTAATTAATTCATCGAATAAAAACGTGTTTATCACTCATTCATTCATCAGATAATAAAGTGTCTACCATTCATTATTCAGATAATAGCGAGTCTATCGTTAACTAACGCATTCATCAGATAATAAAGTGTCTATCATTCTTTCATCAGATAATAATGTATGTATCATTCATTATTCAGATAATAAAGTTTTTATCATTCAACCATCAGATAGTAAAGTGTCTATAATTCCTTATTCAAATAATAACGTGTCTATCATTCATTATTCAAATAATAAAATGTGTATCATTTATTCATCAGATTATAAAGTAGTCTATCATTAATTCATTCCTCAGATATTAAACTGTCTATCATTCATTCATTCATTCATTCATTCATTCAATGGATAATAATGTGTCTATCATTAGTTCATTAATCGGATAATAAAGTGTCTATCATTCATTCATCAAATAATAACGTGTCTATCATTCATTCATTTATCAGATAATAGCGTGTTTATCATTCATTCATCTATCAGATAATAACGTGTCTAGCGTTAATTCATCAGATAATAAAGTGTCTATCATTAATTATTGAGATAATAATATGTCTATCATTCATTTGTCAAATAATAAAGTGTCTATCACTCATTATTCAGATAATAACGTGTCTGTCATTCATTCACTCCTCAGATAATAAAGTGTCTATCATTCATTCATCGGATAATAAGTATCCATCATAAATTCATTCATCAGAAAAGTGTCTATCATTCATTCATTCATTCATTCATTCATTCATTCATTCGTCGGACAATAAAGTGTCTATCATTCATTACTCAGATAATAACATGTCTATCGCTGGTCTCCCTGGCCTAGGGTTAACGTCTTTCTCCGTAATCCCGTATATTCTCGTGAGTAACGTAACCTGCGCGAGAATCGGTTGCGGTTCTCGCCGCGTTGGTAACTTGCGGGATATGTGAGCTGGCCGCTCAGAAAACAATAGAAAACTACTGAGCGTAATCTTGCCTAGTACATCGACAGCGGTTAAAAAATTCTGATGTTGACCGTAACGTCCTGTAATTTGCAAAAAAATAAATCTTAATATATAAATTAGGATGTATGTATGTAAATATATATGTATGTCCTTTATACGTTCGCGAACGGCCCATCCGATTGAGATGAAATTTTCTACACGTCTTCCTCTCATTCCAGCGCTGCCAACTGTCATATTTTTTTTTCTTCTTCTTCCTCCTCCTCCTCCCTCTACCTCCTCCTCCTCCCTCTACCCTCCTCCTCCCTCCTCCTCCTCCACCTCCCTTTCCTTCCTCCCCTCCTCATTCTCTCTCCTCCTCCCTCCTCCTCCTTCTCCTCTTTCCCCCTCCTCCTCCTAATCCCTCCTCCTCCCACAGCGTCAGTACCGCAGGATTGGCTGCATAGCTATCTCACCCCTGTCCCAAAACCATACAAGGATCATTCAAAGCTTGGCGGCTTTAGGATCATCACCCTTCAAAATACAGTTGGGAAGGTTTTAGAGAAAATAGTCGCTGTTAAGCTGCAGGATTTTTTGGAAAGGGGGAAGCTTCTTCCAAGAGGCCTGGAAAAGATACCTGGTCGAATGCGGCCACCTTTGCCTTTGACGTTTATGAGGGGTTCCAGAGTAGACAGGAAACGATGGCGGCAGCGCTTGATCTCGAGGATGCGTACAATAGAGAGTTCGCTATGATATTTTGATGACCACACTTATGGAGAAGGGGGTCAATCCCTGGTTAGTGAATTGGATAGCAGCCGTCCTGCATTCTCGTCAGGTTGCTCTCCGTCTGGGCGCATGGACCTCAGAGCCACATATTTTAACCCCGGAACTGCCACAGGGATCTGCAATCTCACCGGTGCTCTTTAATGTGTATACGAGCAAGATTGCATACCTAGAAGCACCAACGGTTGGAAGGATTCTAACATTTGCAGATTATATTTTTGCATACAGGCAGGGGAGAAATAGGGATCAAACAGCCCAGGAGCTACAGGTGACAGTAGACAAAGTGATTGACTGGTGCACTGAAATGAGTGCTGTCATCAACCCGGAAAAGGCGGCTGTGTTGATGGTGCTCTCTGGACAACAGGATTGTGAGAGATGATGCCCCAAGCCTCACGATAGATGGTAGAAGCGTCAACAGAGAGAACAAACTGAAGTATCTGGGAATCACATTTGACAGGAGTCTGTCCTTCAAGGACCATGTGGAGACGGTTGTGACAAGATCTCAAAAGGGACTCAATGCACTTAAAAGTATGGCTGCAATGGACACAGAGCAGAGAATGCTCTTCACACTATACCAGCACTTGATCCTCTCAGTGATTGATTATGGACTAGGACTGCTCACTGTCTCAAAGAGTCAGCTGGTGAAATTAGAGCGCATACAGAATGAAGCTATACGGGTCATTCTGGGATGAACCAGAGACACTCCAGTAGTGTGTATGCGTTACATCCTTGATCTGCCTACTGTTGCTGGTAGGCACAAGGTGATGCAAGCGAAGGCATACCTCAGAGTAGCTGCAGACACAGATCACCCGTTGCATGAGGCGCTGGACGTAGTTAAGGGTCAGAGACTGATAAGAGGGAAATCATGGATGCCTCAGGCGGAGGATACGATCAGACAGGTGTGCCCCTTGGAGAACATCAGGCGACGAGAAGAATGGGCCAGAGTGCCAGCCGTGCAGTCAGACTTGTGCAGAGTTATAATCACATTGAACAGGGAGTGCAGGGAGTGGCCAGCAGGGGCCATAGAAGTGGAAATTCAGCAACTAATTCAGGAAAATTCTCGTCCGGGTGATGTGATTATCTACACGGATGGGTCGGTGTTGAGAGGTAGGAGAAGTGTTTGGGGTTTCTTGGCAAAAACTAATGGTCGGCGTTTGGTGCAGGAGAGCCTGTCGTATGATGACACTACATGTAGCTTAAGAATGGAGGTGGAGGCGGTCAGTGCAGCTTTCCGCTGGATAGAAAACACGATACATACACATATTGTGATTGTAACTGACTCAGAAAGCATGCTGAGAAGGGTGAGAACAGGCAAGCTTCGTGCAGAGTGGCTTGCTGCGCTTCGGAGGTCACGGGTAGCAAGCATCACCTGGATCTTTTCTCCTGGGCATGCCGGTGTGCTGGGAATGAACAGGCGGACAGATTGGCTGGCTCGGCAGAACTTGGTGGAGTTTTGATGCATGACAAGGCAGATGTGGTTGCGGCCTTGTGGGAGCATATGTACATCTCGGAGGAGCAAATGGATCACCATAGTCTGGTTAGAATGAGACAGCGAGGAGTGACGAGGGGATCTGGCCGACGCTCGACGCTCAGAGGAAAGGCAAGACGGACATGTAATCAGATTGCTTCTGGAACTATTAGTGTTGGAACAGACTGACCAGAAAGACGAGCCCGCCAGACAGAGGACCACAACGACACTCTCTTAGTTGTGCGAGGGGGTCGGGACAGACGAAGAATGGATAATCACAGCTGAGATAATGCGTGCGATGTTCAGGAAATCACCTAACACCGCCCCAGGCCCAGACGGCATCCGATATGGTGACCTACTGGTGATATCAGATGATGACATGGAAGAACTGGCCAGATAATTCAACACCAGTATCCAGAGGGGTCAGGTCAAAGAGGAATGGCTACACAGCTACTTGCTGCCGCTGCCAAAACCGAACAAAGACCATTCCAAGATAAGCGGCTACAGAATCATTACGATGCAGAACACTGCTGGCAAGTTACTGGAGAAAATTGTAGCGCACAGACTTGCTTATCACTTGGAACAACCCAGCTGCTTCCCGCCCACACTTGGAGGATACAGACGCAACAAAGAGTCATGGCTGAATGCGGCAGTCTTTGCTCAAGATGTTTACGAAGGATTTCAGGTCAGAGAAGAGACATGTGCGGCCGCCATACACTTAGAGGACGCATATAATAGAGTATCTTTCGAGTACTTGATGCAAACCCCCGGGAACCATGACCTTCCACGCTTATCGGCATTGCACCTGATGATTATGATGGTGATGATGATTATGATAATGATGATGATGAACCAACACTGCGAAAATGCGTTACTGGTTGTTTTTTATTCCTTCAAGATTATTAGTAAAGGTGATATATTAACCAACATTCTGCTGTGTTTCGTTTCGTAATTTAGCATCACCCAATGAGGCCCTGTTTTACACCTAATATTTATTATTCACTGCGGAACTATTTGGGACCGTCAATCGGAACAGTGCCAAATTCTGTAAGCACAATATTTCAGTTGACTTTGTTTAATTTATGTTACTATTTTTCTGTTAATTTTCTAAGAATAAACCACTTTTATATGTTATTAAGCTTTATTATTTATAATAATATTCAACATATATAGAATTTTACATAATAATTTCAACTCAGTCTTTTTCCTAAAGTTACAACAATAATAACTGTTGGACTGCGAAAAACCTAAACTTACTGTTTCTCTTCACAATGTATAACCATTTTTTTTTTTAACGTTTATTTCATACAAATCAATGTATATTTATAAGGTGTAATGTGTGTTTCTTTTGTTTGTGTATATTACAGAGCGTTGCCGTTTGTTAGTGTTAGGTGTCACATGTGTGAACAAAGTAAATACATACATTTATACAGTTATATTATGACATTTATGGCATAGTGCATGTAAACGCGCGCACACACACACAAACAAAGCTTATCAGATTCCCCTCTTTCAAAGTAAATGGCTTGAAAGGTACCAAAAGTTGTCCATCAACCTCTGTACTAGACATCGTGAATAAGCACATGTTTTATATTTAATATTCAAACAGATTGTAAACTTAAATCTTTAATCGCATTCCGGTATAAATGCAATCTTGAGCATAGCCAAATAATAAAAAAAAAACGTATAACCATCAGATGTTTTTCAGCTTGACTGCACATTGTCCAAGTTTCACATCCATACAAAAGAACAGGCTCTATGTATCCCCTCAACACTCTTTTTCTCGTGTCAATTGACATCTTTTTATTGGTCAGAATGTTTTTCATTTTGTTAAAGGCTGCTTTCGCCATGGCGATTCTTGTTCTAATCTCTTCAAGACATCTCCCATCAGATGTTATGACCGTTCCGAGATAATTGTACCTATTCACTTGTTGAAGTGGTGTATGGGACGAGTGCGGGGGATGTGTGTTTGGGTGGGGGATATGTGTGGGTGGGTGGAGATGTGTGGATGGTTTGGGGATGAATATGTGGGTGGCGGGGTTGTGTGGGTGGCAGGGTTGTGTGGGTAAGGGATGTATGTGGGTGGGTTGGGGATGTAAGGGCGGGTGGGAAGAAGTGTATGGTGCGTGGGTTTGGGATATGTGTGTGGTGTGTTGGTGGGGGATGTGTGCATGGTGTGTGGGTGGGGGTATGTTTGTGGTGGTATGGGTGAGGATATGTGTGTGGGTGGCGGATAATGTGTGGTGTGGGGGATGTGTGTGATGGGTGCGGGGAATGGGTGTTTGGGTGGGGGATATGTGTGGGTGAGTAAGGGATATGTGGTGGTTGGGGGAAGTATGTGTGGGTGGTGGGGGTGTGTGGGAGGTGGATGTATGCGTGGATGGGGAATGTGTGGGTGCGGGTGTGTGAGTGGCTTAGGCATGTGTAGGTAGGTGAGGGATGTGTACGTGTCGGGGTGGGATGCGTGAGTGGGTGGAGGATGTGTGTGGGTAGGGGTATTGTAATCGAGAGATGTTTGGTTAGGGGTGGGTGGGTGGGGGTGTGTGGGTACGTAGTGGAGGATGTGTGGGTAAGTGAGTGTGTGTTGATGGATGGGAGGGGAGGGGAATGTGTGTGTGGGTGGGGAGAGGTGTGTGGTGTGTTGGTTGGGGATATGTGTGTGGGTGGGGTATATGTGTGTGGGTGGGTTATGTGTGTGTGGTGGGGGATTTGTGTGGTGTGTGGGTGGGGTTTGTGGGGTGGGTGGGTGAGGTTATCTGTGTGGATGTGGGTGGGGATATTGTGTGGTATGTGGGTGGGGTATATGTGTGTGGTGTGTAGGTGGGGATGTGTGGTGGTATGTGAGTGTGGGATTTGTTGGTGAGGGATGTGTGTGTGTGGTGCGTGGGTTGGGAATATTGAGTGGTAGGGGATGTATGTGATGTGCGGGTGGGGGATGTGTGTAGTGGGGGATTGGGTTAGAGCATGTGTGGATACGTGGAGGATGTTTGTGTGGGTGGTGGGGTGTGTGTGTGAGTGGATTGATGATGTATAGGTGGTTTGGGAGATGTGTGTGTTTGTGTGTGGGTAAGAAGATGTCAGTTGGTGGGGATGTGTGTGTATGGTTTGGGGATGTGTGAGTGGATGTGCGATGTGTGGATTGTGGATGTGTGGGTTGGTTGGGGATGTGTGTGCGTGGGTGGGAAATATGTGGTCGACGGAGGTGTGGCTGGGGGATGGGTGGTTGGAGGTGTGGGTGAGGAGAGGATGTGTGGGTTAGGATGTGTATGTGGGTGGGCGCGGGATGTGTGGGTTGGTGGGGGATGTTTGTGGGTGGCGAGTGTGTTTGGGTTGGGGGAACAAGTGAGGGCAGTGTTTGTGGGTGGGGGATGTGCGGGAGGGGCATGGGTCGGTTGGTGGGGTATGTATGTGTCCCTGGGTTTGTGTGTGTGGGTATATGGGGATTCGCGTGTGGGTGGGGTGATGTGTGGGTAGGTGGGAGATAGGCCTCATAACATGGTAATTTGCCTTGTTTATGTTTCCAACATTTCTTTCACAATGTTCATTTTTCTTCCTATGTGAATGTATAATGCTCTTGGTGAACGAAAGATGAGTGATTGGAAGGGCCGAATTTAAGACGGGCCTGCATGTCCAATTTGTGACCCATTTAAAATAAAGTTAATTTGATTTGAAAAAAAAAAAATCTTTCGCCCTCAGCTGTTGATCTTCGTGGATGCTGTTGATGGTCAATCGTAAAAACTTCTTTTAAAGATGGATTTATTTTAGATTCTCTTCACAAAGTATAAACGGCGTAAAATTTGTAACAATTTTTTTCTTTGTGCTGATAACACATGTGTGCGGTGTGTGTGGTTTATTTCAACTGGACGTGACCTGTGTTACCTGAGAACATGAACCAATCAGTCTACAACTTTACATCCAGCGCGGTACACGGTAAGCTACACAGTTCAGGTACCCTCGTGCTGTCTGTAACAGGGCCGGGAGCGGCAGTAAAATGCACCCCCAACTCTAATCACCAGCTCTTTGTTGGGCCCAGCTGGTATCCTTGCGAGGGGCATAACGGACATTTACCGCTTCGAAATACCTACACGCTGGTTTGTGAACCTAACACAGGTAGAACACAACCAGAAGTATCAAGAACTACATGGAATGAAACTGAAGGTCGCGAGTAGCAAACTTGAAATAGAGATACAGCACGTGGAAAAGGAAAAAGAGCGGGTGACCATCCATTGGTTGCCGAATACCATGAGCCGCGAAGCAGTCAAAGAGTTGATCGGAATGGCAACAGGCGACAAATACGCCGAAGTAGTCAGACTGAAATATAGTGCGGGGAAGTGGGGTGCTTTGTGCAACCCAACTCAAGAAGTGCCGCATTATGCTAGGTTAAACATCCCTGGAATAACTGGTAACAACCACCGAATCCTCTTCACGATGCCAGGGCGCAGAACAACGTGCCCAAACTGTGGTCTGGACGACCACTGGGCTAACAGGTGCCCCGAGCCGAAGACCGCGGCCAAAGGTTGATGAAAACACGGTGGAAAACTTTCCGTCGCTGTTAGAAGCAAATAGTCAGCAGCCACCGACACAATCACGAGAACAAGTGGAAACCACAGGGGAAACCACAGTGCCGAAGACAACACTAATGCCCACGCCAGTACCAACACCATTTGAGACTGAGAACACTAATACATTGGCCACATGCGACATTACAACACAAACCACAAATCAACAAAAGGAACAAGGCAGCAAAACCCAACCCAAATCCAAATCACCTACCAACCCTAATACGCACCCATCCCCAACCCCGTCCAAGGAGAAAAATTTAGATGAACGGGAGCCCATTAAAAATGACAAAGAGGTAGACAAAGATTGTTTCATTAAAGTGGTTCATAACAAGAAGCGCAATAGAATGCAGAAAAACTCAGAAAACATCGATAGCGAAGACGACGATTCTCCAATTGACACACCAAAAAAAAGTGAACAAACCGGACAGCCCCACAGTAAGGACAAATGATCAACGACAGAAAACAGAGGAAGAGCACAACATATCTTTAAGACATTTATTTATCGCCACTGACACTGAAGAAGAAGAGAAATCGGGAATGTCCAAAACGCACTGAACAGCTATATGCAGCATATTTATTTACTACCTTTAGTAATGTCAATTGTCAAGATGCACGCAATATCATTTCTTCTTTTTTTTAAAATATACTTGTGATGGGTGACGACATAAAAATGATATGTTTAAATATATCTGGTATACGCACAAAACAACAATACATTTGCACACTCATACACAAATACAAACCAGATTTATCCTACTACAAGAACAAATATTCATTCAGATATACATGGCGCACAAATCACAACACAATTAGGACTGAGACATGCACACTTCAGTTTGGCAGTCCAAAACATTGGTTCTGGGACAGCCAAACTACAAACATCAGATAGGTGGAACATTTTAAAAACAAATCGGGATAGCCAGGGTAGAATCAGCATAACACAGATAAGTAACACTTCACACACATATAGCATGTCAACATACATGCACCACCAAATTACAACTATCAGCCACAATTTTATGAAGAACTAGACACACTACTCACACATACATACAGAGGACAGAACATCATACTCTGTGGAGATTTCAACTGCGTCTTACAGGAATGTCCACGGCACTAGAGTGTCGCCATGTAATTTGATATCAGGCCAACAACATCAAACATGTGATCCTTCACCCATGTAACTATGTGACCTAGTAATTATAGGAAAGCGACATTTCAATAGGAATGATAACGTAAAGGTTATTGCAAAGCTCACGGCAATCAATGTACTGCTATCTCCTGAAAGCACGAGATAGATCAAGATAGAATGTGTGTGTGTGTGTGTGTGTGTGTGTGTGTGTGTGTGTGTGTGTCAGTGTGTTTGAAAGAGAGAGAGAGAGAGAGAGAGAGAGAGAGAGAGAAAGAGACAGAGTCGGGTGTAGCAAGCATTCCGCCTGTGGAGGTGGAAATGAAGCATATGCAGGGAGCGTGTGTTTACATGCACAATGCCATAAATGTCATATTATTTGTTTTTATTCACACACGTGACACTTAATACTAACAAACGGCAAAGCTCTGTGAAATACACAAACAAGAAACACACATTGCACCTTGTAAATATACGCTGCTTTGTATAAACTTTTTTAAAAATATATGTGGGGCATTTGACATCAGGCCAACAACACCAGCAATGTGAAGCTTCACCTCTGTAGCTATGTGGACCAGAAATTATAAAGAAGCCACGTTTTAATGGGAATGATAATTTAAAGTTTATTACCCAAGCTCACGGCATTCAATGTACTGTTGTCTCCAGAAAGCACAAAATAGATCAAGATAAAATGTGTGTGTGTGTGTGTGTGTCTGTCTGTCTGTATGTGTGTGTGTGTCTGTGAGAGAGAGAGAGAGAGAGAGAGAGAGAGAGAGAGAGAGAGAGAGAGAGAGAGAGAGAGAGAGAAAGAGAGAGAGAGAGGAGAGAGAGTTATGGACAGGTGGTAACATGCATTCCGCTTGTGGAGGTGGAAATGAAGCAATACAAGGAATGTGTGTTTACATGCACTATGCCATAAATGTAATATTATAATAACTGTACATGTATGTAATTGTTTTATTAACGCATGTGGCACTTAAACACTAACAAACGGCAACGCTCTGTAATATACACAAACAAAAGAAACACGCACTACACCTTATAAATATACATTGATTTGAATAAAATAAGCGTTTTGAAGAAAACAAATTTAGTTCACCAGCCGCTCATTTCATTGTGAATTTTCAGAATTTTTTCACGTTAAACCATACAAAGTCAATTCATACACATGGGGGCGGGCGTTTGCAATGGCTAACAATGAGGTTTGACCACGATTTGTTGGTTATGTTTAGTTTGTGACGCATTTTTATTCACGTTCTAGGCAAAGTACCGAAAATTAGGTACATCGGTCTGCGGAGAAGGCATTATCCATTGCACCCATAACATTAAATGTTAAAGTTATTTGCATTAACTTTACGAGATGACGCAATTAACCCTAGTATTTATTGGCTGCGTGTGATTTCCTAGGCAATATTGCGTACAGTAGTTTGCCAATGCTTTCTGAAAGCCGACACACACATCATTGTGAAAACCATCTACAATCTGTCAGCCTCAAATCGCATGCAGCCTACGTCAAACCCGATATTTCATAATTGCGGAGCTGAGTTAACTGCGATAAAGTCACAGACGCAGACAAACCTAAAACACCAAAGTATAAATGTATATACTCATAAATTCAAGCATCATGGGATCGATATAACAGCCAATCAGGCTGCAGTTAAAAGTCAGTTACATGTCCTGAATAGGACGTCGGAATCAGCCCCAGCATTCTGTGTCTGTTTTTTTTTTTTTTTCTAGGAAATTTTACTTCCTAACTTTTTTACAAACTTTTACAAAATTTTACTTACAAACTAGTAGTTTGTAAAATGATTAGGAAAATGGGGTTTCCATCGCATGTAATACAGCTCATAAAGACCAACAAGCAGCGGTTAGAATATATGGCGAGACATGAGATTGGTTTGACATCAAGTAAGGAGTCCTTCAGGGCTGTGTGATATGGGAGTCTCTGTGGCGAAGTGGTCAAGCCGTTTGACTCGTGCTCCGAAGGTTGTCGGTTCGATTCCGGACCGCGTCCTTTGGTTTACGAGGTAAATGTTTCGGAGACTCCTGTGGGTCGTCGCTAAAAGCTACGACGTTCGTGCTTTGCGTGCTGCGGAAAGAGACCGAGCCATGTGGGATAAAACCCGGTGCAATGAAGTCGACCCTGTCGACTTTTAAGGTACTTTTTAAGGGCTGTGTGATGTCCCCCTATTTGTTTAATCTGCAAGCATAAAATATAATGAAACATGTCAGAGGTGATGTAAACAGATGCCCCAAATATAGGTGGTCATGAAATACCAGAGATTCGGTATGTTGATGATACAGTATTGCTATCCACAAACGGAATGGTATAGAAAACGTAATAACATCAACCCCATTGAATAGTGAAAATCACAACTAATATCTTAACATAGCAAAAACAAAGATAATGCATACAGGTAAAACTACTATGGACAGAGAACGATAAAACAAAGACAATTGACATATTTTGATCACTTGAAACCTCACGAAAGTTTGAAGAGAACAATAATAGAGTGGTATATAACTGGGAAGAGAGGAAGAGGGAGGCCAATGAGAAGATGGGTGCAGGATGTGGCAGATGCTCTCCAGATGGGTGTAACGGACACAGGACATCTTGCTTATGGTCGAGAAGTTTTATGGAAGGTTGTTATGGGAGCTAGGTTCTGCAAAGGACATGCTACTGAATGAATGAATTAATTTGCCATAGCTTTATGAATGAACGATGCTCGTAATATTGTTAAAATAAACGCTAGGCCGTCAGCTTCCTAAACGCCTGCGTCTTATTTCAAACCCGATATGCTAGATTTTGAATCTGACTGCCCCCAAAACACTAACACTGGCAATTAGGTAGTAGAGACAACGTGTTATTGGAAGTAATAGAAGTATGGAGATGATTAACACGTACCATACAACATTAAGATGACACAATAGAGGATATGACCGACGCTCCGTACTCCGACTGCAACAGGTAACATTTCGGGTCTTCTCCGGCTGTTGAAGGTGAGTACGGAGCTCGTATGGAACGATTTGGGCTCATGAGTCAGCTTAATTTGACTCATCAAGATTCCATAGAGAAGCTTATAGAACACTCGGGAAAAAAGTAATGAAGTGTATTAGGACGAATAGGTCGTTATATTCCGGTAGGACTGGATAAATCACACACAAAGTCTAGAAATAGCATCGATAAGGCTTAATAAAAAACGATCACAGATGGCATAATGGGTGTTGTGTGAGGCTAAGGCCTAATGACGAAATATACGTTGAGGCTAAAGCCTTGTGACATAATGAATGTTGAGGCTCAAGTATTGTGCCATTATTGATGTTGAGGTTAAAGCCTTATAACGAAATGGACGTTGAGGCTAAAGCCTTATGACAAAATTGACGTTGAGGCTAAAGCCTGTATCAAAATGACAAAATGGACGTTGTGGTTAAAGCCTTCTATAGGACTGGAGAAGTGTAGAAAAGGTCAAACATTCTATCGCACGGAGGAAGACCACCAAAGTAGGGATTCTGGTAGAGGGTAAAGCTGAGTTATATTAAGTTACAGATACTTAATGAAATACATCATATTTCCCACAAATATCTAAAGTGATTATGTGCACATATTATAATAGCTAAATCGTGACATCTGTCAAAGTATAATAGTCCCCCACCCAAAGGAGAAGTTACGCTAGATGTGAAAATCCAGCGTCATATTTATTTATTTATTTATTTATTTATTTATTTATTTATTTATAATTTATCGTGTTACTTGTTGTGTTTCGTGGTTAGTGCATATCCTTTACATGACATAGCGGTCAACACCAGCATATTTTGGCTGTTCGTGATTCCTGGGCAAGTTTACGTACAGTAGTTTGCCATTGCTTACTGAACGACCGGGAATCATACCATTGTATTGAAACCAACGCAAGGCGGCCAGCTCCCACATAGCCCTCAGCTGTGTTTGGAATGTGGTATTGTGGGATTACGGATTACACTTGTAAATCCTTAACCACAGAACCGGCGCTAGTTCATGGTATCTCCCGCAAATGCAATGCTCAGTGAAGGGAAATTTACATTATAATACTTTTTATTTTCTTTTGACTGTGATCCATGTTTGGTGAAAACCTACTTTTTGTTGGCACTGAATATGTTACATCAATGACCTAACCTTAAAGTCTATTGTTTCTTAAAGACTTTAAGGTTCAATCAATCAATCATGTGCCATGCCGGAAAGCGTGGGCGGTCATGACTCGTCATTTCACTCGATCACCGGTGTCGTGGATCAGCTCAGTGTTCCTGTCTCGTCCATGCCATGTGGCCAAGCCATCCAGGTATTTTCCTCTCGGTCTGCCTCTTGGTCTGTTTCCTTCGATCTTGCCAGTTGTCACCAAGTTCTCCAAACCATTTCTTCTCATAACATGTCCAAAATATTTTGACTGTCTACGTCTAATTTCTCTAATCAATTTACGATGTTCATTTGTCTCCTGTAGTACTTGGTCATTGGTTTTTCTGTCTGTCCATGGTATTCTTTGCATTTTTCTCAGAAACCACATTTCTGCAGCCATCAGATGTTTCTCAGCTTGACTGCTCATTGTCCAAGTTTCACATCCATACAAAAGAACAGGCTCTATGTATCCCCTCAACACTCTTTTTCTCGTTTCAATTGACATCTTTTTATTGGTCAGAATGTTTTTCATCTTGCTAGAGGCTACATTCGCCATGGCGATTCTTGTTCTAATCTCTTCAAGGCATCTCCCATCAAATGTTATGACTGTTCCAAGATAATTGTACCGATTCACTTGTTGAAGAATATTTCCATTTACTTGTATATTACATTGTGGCACTTCTTTCTTCCTAGGGACGACCATAACTTGAGTCTTTTTACAATTTAATTCTAACCCTAGTTGCTCACTGTGTACAACAACCGCATCTACTAATTGTTGCAGGTCCTGCAATTGTCTGCAATTAATACTGTATCATCTGCATATCTAATGTTATTGATGTTTCGTCTTCCAATGCTGAGTCCATTTATATCCTCTACATTTCTGAAAATATTTTCACTGTATAGGGAAAAAAGATCTGGAGACATCACACATCCCTGCCTAACACCTCTCTTAATTGGCTGATACTGTCCCACTTCATTATCAATCCTTATTGCAGCTTGTTGTTTCTAATATATGATTTTTATAAGTCTAATGTCTTTCCCATCAATTTGTAAATCTGCAAGCATATCCACAATGTTGACATGTCTAACTCTATCATAAGCCTTTGTATCTATATCTATAAAACAAAGTGTATGTATGTAAATATATATGTAAATATATATGTATGTCCTTTATTTGTTCGCGAACGGCCCATCCGATTGAGATGAAATTTTCTACACGCCTTCCTTTCATTCCAGAGCTGTCAACTGTCATAGTTTTTTTTTCTTCTTCCTCCTCCTCCCTCCTCCCCCTCCCAAAATACGTACGTAAATATATGATGATGATGATGAAAGAATCCCCGAACCAAAACGCTAAGGAAAGGGAAGAAAATGACGTGACTACACAGAATCGTCACACGGCAATCATCATCACCAAGTGCCGTGCCGGCTGGCGTAGGCGTTCATGGCTCTCCGTAGATCTCAGTCTTTGGTTTTTTGGATCAATTCTGCTGCTGATATTCCTCCATGCCACGGCAATATCAATAACAATTCATCTTTTTATGTGTAAGGAAGTTATCTACAGTCGTGTAGAAGGGAAGAACTAGACGAGTATGAATTCGGAATGGCGAACTCTCTCCTCCTCTCTTCTCCTCCCTCTACCTCCTCCCTCCACCCTTCTCCTCTTCCTCCTCCCTCTCATCCCTCTCCCTCCTCCCTCCTCCTTCTCCCTCTTCCTTCTCCCTCTTCCTCTCCCCTCCTCCTCCATCCTCCTCCCTCCTACTCCCTCCGCCTCCTCCCCCCTCCTCCCTCATCTTCCCTCCTCCTCCCTCTCCCTCCTCATCCCTCCTCCTTCTCCTGCCTCCCTCCTCCTCCTGCCTCCTTCTCCCTCATCATCCTCCCTCCTCCTTCTCCCTTCTTCTCCCTCTTCCCTCTTCCTCCTCCTACCTCCTCCCTCCTCCTCCCTCTACCTCCTCCTCCTCCCTCCACCCTCCTCCTCCCTTCTCCTCCTCTTCCTCCTCCCTTTCCTTCCTCCTCCTCCTCCCTCTACCTCCTCCTCCCCCTACCTCTTTCCTCCTCCCTCCTCCTCCTCTTCCACCTCCCTTTCCTTCCTACCCTCCTCATTCTCCCTCCTTCCTCTCCCTCCTTCCTCCTCCTCCTTCCTTCTTCTCCGTCTGCCTCCTCCCTCCTCCTCTCCCCTCCTCCCTCCTCCTCCTCCTTCTCCTCCTCCCTCCTTCTCCCTTCTTCTCCTCATCTCCCCTCCTCCTCCTATCCTCTTCCTCTTCCCCTCCTCCCTCTCCCTCCTCCATCCTCCTCCTCCCTCTTCCTCCTCCTCCCTCTTCCTCCTCCTTCCTCTTCCTCCTCCTTCCTCCTCCTCCCTCTTCCTCCCTCTCCCTCCTCCTTCCTCCTCCCTCTTCCTCCTCCTTCTTCCTCCTCCTTCCTTCTCCTCCCTCCTCCTCCCTCTTCCTCCTCCTCCTACCTCCTCCCTCCTCCTCCTCTCTCCTCCTCCCTCCTCCCTTTTCCTCCCTCCTCCTCCTCCCTCTACCTCCTCCCTCCTCCTCTCCACTCTTCCTCCTACCCTCTTCCTCTTCCCCTCCCCCTCCTCCCTATCCCTCCTCCTCCCTTCACATTCCTCCTCCTTACTCTTCCTCCTCCTCCCTCCTCCTCCTCATCCCTCCTTCTCCCTCCTCCTCCTTCTTCCTCCCTCCTTCTCCCTCCTCCCCTTCCTCCTTCCTCTTCCTCCCTCTCCTCCTCCTCACTCCTCCTCCCTCTCCTCCTCCTCACTCTCCTCCTCCTCACTCCTCCTCCTCCCTCTACCTCCTCCCTCCTCCTCCCTTCACATTCCTCCTCCTCCCTCTTCCCCTCCTCCCTCCTCCTCATCCCTCCTCCTCCCTTCTCCTCCTCCTCCCTCTACCTCCTCCTCCCTTCACATTCCTCCTCCTCCCTCTTCCTCCTCCTCCCTCCTCCTCCTCATCCCTCCTTCTCCCTCCTCCTCCTTCTTCCTCCCTCCTCCTCCTCCCTCCTCCCCCTCCTCCTTCCTCCTCCTCCCTCTCCTCCTCCTTACTCCTCCTCCTCCCTCCTCCTCCTCCCTCTACCTCCTCCCTCCTCCTCCCTTCACATTCCTCCTCCTCCCTCTTCCTCCTCCTCCCTCCTCCTCATCCCTCCTCCTCCCTCCTCCTCCTCTCTCCTCCTCCATCCTCCTCCTCCCTCCTCCTCATCACTCCTCCTCCCTCCTCCTCCTTCTTCCTCCCTCCTCCTCACTCCTCCCCCTCCTCCTTCCTCCTCCTCCCTCTCCGCCTCCTCCCTCCTCCTCCTCCCTCCTCCTCCCTCTACCTCCTCCTCCTCCCTCCTCCTCCCTCTACCTCCTCCCCCTTCCTCCCTTCACATTCCTCCTCCTCCCTCTTCCTCCTCCTCCCTCCTCCTCCTCTCTCCGCCTCCCTCATCCTCCTCCTCCCTCTACCTCCTCCCTCCTCCTCCCTTCACATTCCTCCTCCTCCCTCCCTCCCTCCTCCTCCCCTCCTCCTCTTCCCTCCTCCTCCTCCCCTCCTTCTCCTCCTTCTCCCTCCTCCTTCTCCCTCTTCCTCCTCCCTCCGCCTCCTCCCTCCTCCTACTCTCTCCTCCTCCTCCCTCCTCCTCCCTCTCCCTCCTCCTCCCTCTCCTCCTCCTGCTCCCTTCTCCTCCTGCGTTCTCCTCCTCCCTCCTTCTCCCTCCTCCTCCCTCTTCCTCCTCCCTCCTCCTCGCCTCCTCCTCCACCCTACTCCACCCTACTCCTCCCTCCTCCTCCTCCCTCCTATTCCTCCCTACTCCACCCTACTCCACCCTACTCCTCCCTCCTCCTCCTCCCTCCTATTCCTCCCTACTCCTCCCTACTCCTCCCTCCTCCTCCCTCCTCTTCCCTCCTCCACCTCCCTCTTCCTCCTCCCTCCTACATTTACCCAAGACAGACAGACAGTCAGACAGATAGTCGGGAACGGGATCTTATATGACTACTTATATAATTTAAATGAGATGCTCTCCACCATGGGCTGGGCCGGGTCAGACAGACAGACAGATAGATAGATAGATAGACAGACAGACAGACAGACAGACAGACAGACAGACAGTCGGGAACGGGAACTTATATGACTACTTATATGAATTAAATGAGATGCTCCCCACCAGGAGTTGGGCGATGCCGGGCCGGGTCAGACAGACAGACAGATAGATAGTCGGAACGGGAACTTATATGACTACTTATATGAATTAAATGAGATGCTCCCCATCAGGGTGTGGGCGAAGACGGGCCGGGTCAGACAGACAGACAGACAGATAGACAGACAGACAGACAGACAGACAGATAGTCGGTAACGGGAACGAGAACTTATATGACTACTTATATGAATTAAATGAGATGCTCCCCACCAGAGTCTGGGCGAAGCCGGGCCGGGTCAGCTAGTAGTCAATAAAGCAAAGATGTATATCCTTGTTTACTTCTATAGCACGTTCAATAACTGTTCGCAGCATATACACAGCATTTACTGTACCCTTTCCTTCTACAAACCCACATTGTTCTTCCCCTATTTCAGGTTGTATCGTCTTCCTCACTCTTTGCATGATAATTCTTAGCAAAATCTTTGTGATGTGACTCATTATACTAATTGTTCTATGTTGATCACATTCCAAGGTTCCTGATTTCTTTGGGATTGCAATAATTACAGAGTTACATAATTCAAGAGGTATATCTCCAGTATCATATAATGTGTTCAGCAGTCTGGTGACTTGCTCTAATCCAAATTCTTCTAAAGCTTTAATCATTTCTGTTGTGATGTTATCTGCACCAGGGGCCTTGATAGCTTTCATATGCTTAAGAGCATTTCGAACCTCCATCTCCAAAATTGGCGGTCCTTCATTATTAAATCTAATATCATACTGTTCGTCTCTGTTATCGTCATAAAGGTGTTTCACATAATCTGTCCATACATGTAGAATCTGGTCTTTTTCTATTATGATTTTGCCATCTTTAGTTTTTAGACACCCTGTTGATGTACTTGTTATTTTATTAGTAAGTTCCTGAATTCTTTTGTGCACTAATTTGGTATTTTGACTGTTGTGTTGGTTTTCAATTTCTAAGCACTTTTCCTCAAGCCATGCTTCTTTTGCCTCCTTACATAATATTCTGACTTGTCTGTGAATTTCTTCATATTTGACAGAATTATTTTTGTTGAGTCTTCTTGTTTCCATGAGGTGTAAAATTTCTTTAGTCGTCTATTTCTTACGACCCACCGTCTTTAAATTTGGAATAATTGTTTCTGCAGCCACATTGATTGAATTCTTCAACGTTTCCCATTGATCATCCACATCCTGAAATAGGATCTCTAGATCAGACAATATTTCAAATCTGTTCTGTACTTCTATGTTGAATTTGTTTTGTATTTCCTTGTCATTACTCAATGTACACAAATCATATATAGTGTTTCCTGTTATATACTTGACTTTCTTCAACTTTATCCTCAATGTTCCTGTGAGTAATCTGTGGTCACTATAACAATCAGCACTGGGAACTGTTTTTGCTACTGTTAGCGCGTTTCTAAATCTTCTGCTAATGAGAATGTAGTCAGTCTGGTTTCTAATACTGCTATCAGGACTCCTCCATGTCCATAATCTTCTACGGTCTTGCTTAAACCAGGTGTTTCCTACAATCATTTCCTGTTCTTTTGCCCACTCTACGAGTCTGTATCCTCTTTCATTTCTCTCTCCTAAACCATAGTTTCCTACTGTGTATCTATCACCTTGATTTCCTACTTTTGCATTGAAGTCCCCTATTATGATGTTTATTTCTGAATTTTTACATTTCTTTAAGGCAGACTCTATGTCATTATAAAATTCTTCTACACTATCTTCACTGGATTCTCCTGTTGGGGCATATACTTGAATAATATTTATGCTAAAAGGTATGCCACTTAATTTAACTAGTAGAACTCTGTCCGACACGGCCCAATATCCTTGAACAGATTTTGATGTTTTCCGATGCAAGATAATTGCCACTCCCCTATGACGATCTTCACCTCCAGAATAAATAATCTTGAAATCTTCATCTATCTTGATGCCTGCTCCTGTCCATCTCGTTTCGCACATACCTAAAATATTAATTTTTTCCCTTTCAATTTCTTGTTTTATGTTCTCTAATTTTTCGTCGTCGTTTAACGTCCTAACGTTCCATGTTGCTAATTTTAACGTCTCTGTCCTTGTCTTGCGATGATCAGTCTTTAAGCGAATCATGATGTACTAGGCACTTTTAAAGAGGTAGTTTGCCGTTGATTTCCTCTATGGCAGTGACCGTACTGGTCGGAGACCGCAACAATTGACTCAAGAAGAGCTCCTCTGCCTGCCGTCGTGAAACTCGAGACCATAACCAACAAATATCTGTCGGCTGCCCTCAAAATTTCATCCACCACCTGCCTTCCGTGGCTTCTTTTGAAAACTTCCAATAAAATAACACAAAATAACATCACATAATCCACAGGAAAACACTATTCACAGGAAATCCATAGGAAGTCACACGAAATTCAAAGGAAAAACACTAAATAGCGTCCCCCACGAAGAGTAACGCGTCATTTTGTCGCCATTGTACCGGAAGTATCTATACTTTAAGGTTAAGTCATTGATTTAAAATTGAAATTTTACTTTTAAATCTAACTAGTAGTGTCACTGAAATATACCACAAGACACTCAGTTTAACAGTGAATTTTAATACTGAATACTGTAAACAAGTGAAGCTTAAAATATGTCAATACACTTGAATGCACTGTGAATTATTGCTTTCAAAGTCTGCAGAGAAGTGGCATTTAAAAGGATGTTAAGTCGCTTAATTTAATGGTGATTTACTTTCAACTAAACAAATATAACTCAGTCAAAGACTTTCTATGAGTCAATGAAGGAATGTGGGAAATATAACTTACGCAGCTCTGTAGAAGTGTTGCTTAAAGACCGAACTATCTAACCTGGGTATTGCATTAGGGTCATTATTATCATCATCATGATTGGCACATTGCCGTCTTGGTAGACCATAGTTTGTAGCTTATAAAATGGATTTATCCCTCCCCATAGCATAAAGCTGAAATTGGATGCATGTGTTTTCCATGCAGCATGATTCCTCTCTGCCTAGTTTACTCAATGAACCGTCATCAATACAAAGTGAAAGGAGGAAAGAAGACGGGGACGGCAGAGAAATACATATCTAGAAGGCTTGGCCACGTGGCATGATTGAGACAAAAACACAGATCTGATCCACGACTCTGGTGCTGGAGTGAGATGGCGAAACATGATCGTGATCATCCACACTTAACGGCATGGCACATGATGATGATGATACTGAGGACAAATTTAGAAGCCGTCTCTATCTCATTAGTCTGGTTATAAATAAGCTACATGTCTAACACACACGCTTCACGAAAATGAGATTTACATTAGTCGTAGTTGACATAAAGATTGAGACTAATGTCGTCCAATCAACATAATTCTTGCAGTCCAGTGGATTAGCACAATACGTAGATTAAAACTTAGAACTCCTGCCCCACATACTTCATACAATCGCATGTCTACATTCCTCACCACATGCAATATTTTCAACACGGCTACCAAACAATACAAAACCTCTGTCTGTAGTGTAAAGGTTTAACAAGTCCTGATTTTTTTCTTTTCGCATATCCTTTACAGGGCATCACTATCAACATCAGCATCTTTCAGCTGACTGTTAATTTCTTGGCAAGATTACGCTCTGTAGTTTGTCATTGTTCTCTGAGCGACCGGCTCACATACTCCTAAGTTACTGGCGCGGAGAGAACTGCTACCAATTCTCGCGCACGTTACGTTACTTACGACAGTATACGGGATTACGGAGAAAGTCGTGTATCTCCTAGGACCATGGAGGTCGGCAATCCTGAATATAGCAGATATTCAATAAACCATCTTTATTCAGCGGGCTTTCCTTGGCCACTATTAGACGGGAATATCTGCACGCCTGCGGTCTGGCCAGTCGGCGGCTGACCGTTTCCTCTGAGACCCACAACTTTGACCGCAATACCGTTGTTGCTAAGCAGCTCGTCACGCGAACTTTCATCCGTCAAATGGTTGTGCCAACAAGTACAAATGTCCAGCTGGTGCGCAACAGTCACAACTTTTTTTAGATTGCTGAAGACCGTTAAGATCAATGCTAGCGTCACCAGGCTGGCGGGTGTGGTGAATATAAAATGAATGTGTATCCAGGGAACGTGATGGCTGTGTGCACACAAACTGTATCCCTCAGCTCGTGTACCCGGGTACAAAACAACTGAGTTGCCATCCAGGAACATTTATGAGTTACACCTTTATGATCTGACTTTCAATGTGAAGATGGCACTTAATGATAGCGGTGATAATGATGATAACATTTGATGACGAACTGTGATGGGGCGAAGAAGAATGCAGAGATAATAGGGATTATTAGGCAATTGACACCAAAAAGTCAATGTGGAGTAGCCTATATGGGGAGCCTAGCACTTGCACCAGAACACGAAATTGGACGTAAAGACAGCGGTGTCATATTAACAACACTCCCCCCCCCCCCTTCCCCCATCGAGTGTCGAGTGGTATGTGCAAATGTGAGACAAGCATCATAAACCTAGCTCGCTTCGAAGTTGAGTTTAGTTAAGTACCGATATCACTGCACTCAGGACATTCGCATACGTGCTCCGTCCTCTCGTTCAACAGCCAGCGAAGAGACATACTACAGATCGTTCCCACCACTATCTGATTTAAAGTACTCCTGGTCTTCCCTCTCAGTTTTGAGATTCTTCCAGGACCCCTACCGATCCCCAGCAATCTCATTCTTTCTACATACGGACTCTCAATATGTTCCCCCGTCTTCTCCATCTGGTTCCACAAGCACACAACCACCCCTTCCCCCTCTTTTCCATAGGTAATCTACCACCAAGAGATGCATTTCCTGCCAGCCTATCAGTCTGTTCATTCCCTCGCACCCGCGCATGGCCAGGGCAAAATATCCATACAATTCTCACAATCTGTGACCTCTGAAGCGACGTTAACCATTCCACACGAAATATTCCTTTATCCACATTACATCGAAGATAGAAAACCACTCTGTTAAAATGATTTTACATCAATGTATTCTGCATGGCCGTGAATCTTGGAAGGTAAATGATCAAATTAGAAAGAACTTGGAAGCAACCGAGACGTGGTTCCTGAGACGAATATTGCGAATTCCTTGGACTGCCAGAGTAACTAACAACGATTGCCTGAAAGAGGCTAATGAAACTAGAACCTTATATTCTACAATAAGAATGAGACAAACAGTTTTCTTTGGTCATGTGATGAGAAGAGAGGCATTAGCATGTGATAACTGGAAAGATCAAGGGGGAAAGACGCAGATAAATGATGCTGGATGAACTGAGACAGTGGCATGGCGAAATATCATCAGCAACAATAAAGACAGAGATATATGGAGAGACATGAACGCTACGCCAACTGTCAGGGCACTTGATGATGATGATGATCAGTGTATATAACCGTAAACTATCTGCATTTATAAAAACAAATCAACAAAGTTTTATCAAAAGTCTTCTGAGAGTTGTTGACAAAGCACATTTGCAAGGAAACGCAGGCCATAGTTCACACGGGGTGAGTATCTACATTCATTCATTCATTCATTCATTCATTCAGTAGCATGTCCTTTGCAGAACCTCGCTCCCATAACAACCTTCCGGAAAGCTTCTCGATCACAAGCAAGATGTCCCGCGTCTGATACACCCATCTGGAGATCATCCGCCATTTCCTGCACCAATCTTCTCTTTGGCCTTCCTCTTCCTCTCTTCCCAGGCATATACCCTTCCATTATTGTTCTCTCCAAACCTTCGTGACGTTTCAAGTGACCAAAATACTTCAATTGTCTTTGTTTTATCGTCTTTAATAGCCATCCCTCCTCAATATTCAACTCTTGAAGTATGGATGCATTTGTTCTTTTCTTTACCCAAGATATTCTTAGAACTCGTCTATAACATTTATATTCAAAGGCGTTTATGCGCTGTTCAGCTTGTTTAGTAAGTGTCCATGTCTCACATGCGTATGTTGCAATGGGAAAGATGCATGCTCTTAAAAATCTAATTTTTGTAGTTCTGTCTGTCCCACTCCATAATTTATTCATCTGCTTTAGTCTTTGAAGAGCAATGGATAGTCGCCGTTTAATTTCTTTCATTGTGTCACCGTTATTGGTAATCAATGACCCAAGATATTCAAAATTTTCCACCATCTCCAATTTTCCCCTATTAGTGTATATTTCTTTCTCCATAGTAGTTTTATCTGTATGCATTATCTTTGTTTTTGCTATGTTAAGATATAAGTTGTGATTTTCACTATTCAATTGGGTTGAGGCTATTAGGTTTTCTATGCCATTATGTGTTGTGGATAGTAATACTGTATCATCAGCATATCGAATCTCTGGTATGTCATGACCGCCGATATTTAGGGCATCATATAGCTCCCTGTTTATATCATCTCTTACATTTCTCATTATATTTTCGGCGTACAGGTTAAACAAATAGGGTGACAGCACGCAGCCCTGACGGACTCCTTGCTTGATGTCAAACCAATCTGATACCTCGCCATCTATTCTAACTGCTGCTTGTTGGTCTAGATAGAGCATTTTTATGAGTTGTACTACATGTGATGGAAAGCCCATAGTCCTCATGATTTCCCAAAGTTTCTGATGCTATACACAGTCAAATGCCTTTGAATAATCCACAAAACATGAGTATAGGTTTACATTAAATTCTCTGCACTTCTCTATTATTAAACGCATGTTGAATATGTGATCTCTTGTTCCTCTTCCTTGTCTAAATCCAGCTTGAACTACGTTAATCTCTTCTTCCATTTTCTTTCGAAGTCTTCCCATTATGACTTTTAGTAGGAATTTTACTTGCATGACTGATCAGGGCAACAGTTCTATAGTTGGTGCATAATTTCAGGTTGCCCTTTTTTGGTATTGGAATGAAGATAGTTCTCTTCCAATCTTTTGGCCATATACCATATTTCCAAATCTTTGTACATAATGCATGATATATGTGTATGCTTTCTTCTCCTCCCGCTTTAATTAGTTCAGCTGGTATCTCATCACATCCAGGAGATTTACCATTCTTCAGGTGCTTTATAGCCCAAGCAATTTCATCTAATGAGGGTTCAGGTTCTGTCTCTGCTCTCGTTGGCTCATGTATCTCATTCATATCCTCACTGTCACTCATATCATACATTCCACTGCAGTACTCCTGCCATCTTTCTAGAATTTGTCTAGATTCTGTTAAGGTATTTCCCATCTTGTCACAGATAACATTCAATTGAGGTTGAACATTTCTTGTCAATAACTTCATTTCTTTGAACATTTCATAATCTCTTCCAGCCTTATGATATTGCTCTATTCTGGTACAGCAATCTTGTATATATTGATTTTTGTCCTTTCTTGTGTTCTTTCTTATTTCTCGAGTTAAAGATTTATACTTCATCCTGTGGTTAATTGATTCATCTCCTTTCTGTTTCAGCTCCCTTCGTTGTTTTATTAATTCTAACGTGTCTAATGTAATCCATGGCTTAAGTTGCTTTTTCTTGGTCGGAATTAGATCTTTGGCTGCATTTATCAAGATATCTCTAGCTTGTACTGCCAGTTCATCAGGTGTCATTTCTTCTTGTACAGACATCAAGACCCCAAAGCGATTCCTAACTTCTATGTTGTATGCGTCTGGTATGTTTGTGAGATCCAAACGAAGTGGCCTTGGACCTCGGGTAAGCTTTTTGAGTTTTAATTTCAGATCTGCTTCTAATAACTGATGATCTGTATCACAGTCTGCACTTCGTAGGGTTTTTGCAGATGTTATGCTTGATCTCCATCTTCTATGTATTAAAATATAATCTATCTGATTTTTGGTAAAACTGTCTGGAGACTTCCATGTGAAGAGTCTTCTTGGATGTTGTTTAAAAAGTGTGTTGACTATCGTTAACTCATTTTCTGTGCAAAATTCAATTAATTTGTCACCTGCATCATTTCTATTTCCTAATCCAAATTTTCCTAAAACGTGTCTCTCATTTTCAGCTCTTCCTGCACCTACTTTTGCATTAAAATCTCCCATTATTATTGCTATATCATTATGACCAATCTTATTTAATGTGTCTTGTAGTGTGTTGTAAAAATCTTCAATTTCGTCCTCCTCTGCAGTTGAAGTAGGTGCATATATCTGTATGAGAGTTGTGTTTTTTGGACGGCCTTTAAGTCTAATAGTGAGGATTCTATCACTAACTGGATTATATCCCATTAAAGTTTTTGCAGTTGTCTTGTCTAAACAAAATGCCACTCCACTCTGGCCTCCGACATCTCTACCAGAATAAATGAAAATACTTCCATTTTCAGTCGTAAAATGTCCCTTGCCGCTCCAGCGATGTTCACTAATTCCTAAAATTTGAATGTTTAACCTCTCAATCTCATCACACACTACTTTAAGCTTTCCCTCATACAAACTTCTCACATTCCACGTTGCCATTCTCACTCTGTTTCTTAGTCTGACACAGGGGATTTCCTTGGTAACACAGTCAGGATTAACTCCGTCATCACGATTACTAGTACTGGTCCCTGCGTCACACTCTTCCCCAGTGTTATCTGATCTGCCTGGCCTGGGAGTCTCGCCACCAGATCTCTTTCTTATTATGTTTTCTTTCATGGTTGTTATGGTTTCTTGGCAAGTTTTGCAGAAGGTAGTTTGCCATTGCTTTCCTTCTGGGCAGTGACTGTACTAGTCGGTGGCCATAGCCATTGTCTCTACTGATGAGATCATCTGCCTATCGCCGCAGAGTGCAAGACCATAACCAACAACAATCTGTCGGCTGCTCTCACATTCCATCCACCACCTGCTTCCATGGCTTCACGTAAGCCCTGATCGGGGGGCTAAACGGGTACTCCACCTTGCCCAAGGGTGTCCCGTAGACTAACGGAGGAAAGGAGGCATCTTACATCTCCTTTGATAGGGGATACCCCTACCCCGCTAACCTGAGTATCTACAGGGCAAACAAATCTTTCAAATAAGCATATTAGTTTGATTAAACTATTTTCTGAAATATTTTTTTTATCATCTAGTCACTTGGGAATCGTGTTTGACTATATCGGTCTCCTGTGTATATAAATACCATGTTGCTGTGACTTCTTCCACTGAATCGGGAACAACAAGGAAAGAAGGTGAGTGACATTGCGCTGACTAAATCCAACATGCACATCACTGGCATGTGTCGTTTCCACAATGAAGGTTGATGCTAACAGATGTTAAGCAGTTTATCTCCTGAACCTTCGCTGTGCATTATGATATATTATACCCACGCCATATCATGATATTCATATATTATATCTACAGCATATCATGATATTTATATAATATATCCATAATCATATCATGATATTTATATATTATATCCCCAATCATATCATGATATTAATATATTATATCCCCAATCATATCATGATATTTATATATTATATCCCCAATCATATCATGATATTTATATATTATTAGCTGACCCGGCCCGGCTTGCCCAGTCCCTGGTGGGGAGCATCTCATTAAATTCATATAAGTAGTCATATAAGTTCTTGTTACCGTTCCCGACTGTCTGTCTGTCTGTCTGTCTGTCTGTCTGTCTGTCTGTCTGTCTGTCTGTCTGTCTGTCTGTCTGAAAGCATGTCTACCTGGGTTCGGAATGCATGGTTCCCTGAAGGCCAACAGTGCTTAAATGGACACAAGAATATGTGAGGACCAAAGCAATGAAATCTTCCGCCACTGTGTTTTGAACGCACAAAGAGAAATTGCAAATTGCGGTGTGCGTCCGTGACATCTTCGCCTATTCTATTTTTAACTTTTGTCCACATGGGCGCCTCTTCACCGCAACCCCTTCCCGCCGAGTTGTTTAGCCAATATCCTGAGCTTCTGACGATATCTACTTTTGACCATACATCCAGCCCATACAATCCACTGATAGTCGTCGAACGCGTGTCAGTCATCAGTCACTCCAAGCTAGGATACAGATTCAGATAAGTACCCTTAATATTATTGTCATGTAGTGTGTTTCATGTAGGTTTGTGTCGGTTTGTGTTCGTTTGTTCTGTGCTGACGAAGGCTTGGGCCGCAATGTCCAAATTGTTTGTTGTAATCGTGTTTTAGTAAAGCTCACAACTTACTTCTTGTTTTTTGGTGATTCATTCATTAAATGGACGCAGGATAGTGAAACCTTGTGCATGATGTTCTGTGACGGTGACATTCTGCACAGGATCTGCATGAGCTTTACATGCGCTTTCCGGTCCCCAGCATGGCGGTTTACAATTCTAACCTACATTAACGTCTTTGGTTACTGCCACTTCACAAACGCCTTCTTTTTAAAACAACAACAACAACAACAAACGCCTGCCTGCCTGCCTAGCTGCCTGCCTGCCTGCCTGTCTGTCTGCCTTTCTGTCTGTCTGTCTGTCTGTCTGAATGTCTGTCTGTCTGTCTGATTACCTTCCAGTCAGACTGTCTGCCTGTTTGTCTATAATATGTTGGTCTGTCAATCTGCCTGCCTGTCTTTCTTTCTCTCTGCCTAGCTGACATTTTAGCGATAGTCTGTCTGTCTGTCTGTTTGCATGCCTGCTTACGGGTTGTCTGTAGTATGTTTGCCCGCCTGCCTACCTGTCTGGCTGCCTGTCCATCTGTCTGTTGTCTGCCTCTCTGCCATTACATGCATTTTTCTTAACAATAGAAATGCACAACGGTTAAAGAGTCAGACTTCTAAAAAATATGCGACTGTAAAATGAGTGACAGAGCATATCAACAACATGAAATGAATACCTAGACAGATTACAACAAAGATAATGTATTTACACCTGATAAATATAGATCTTTCAGACGTTTAGTCACCCGTCTCATAACAAAAACAGGGACAGTTGTTTCTCTTGTTGAGATAAACTGAATCGATCTTACGAACCATCACGCGTGTTTACAAAATTTAGGAAAAGCAAAATGAATCGCCTGTGATATCAGTGAAGAATACTTAAGTGAATTGCCGTTTAAATTCACAGCACCAACAGAAGCAAATCAATCACACATTGCAACATGAACAACAGCGTTCAAATGATGCGAACAACAAAGTGTTGATACAACTTGGCATTTACATGTCTTTAAGGCGGTGAATGATTAAAATATCACTAAAGACAATTCCACATCAGCAATCGAAATCAGATGTTGCCTGCTCTTACGTTGCAATAGAATAACGTGTTTGATATTTGGAAAGTGTAGCCTACAGCAATGAATACTGAGGTATTGAAAGGGCAATTTTAACTGACAGACGTATGGTAGAGTAAAAATATAGTTAGTCGCCATACCACGATAATTAAACGGACAAAGCTATTTAAGTATATATGTAAAGAGACAAATACGACAGCTATCACAAGTGTGGTCAAAGTATACTTTCTGTTGATGCTGAGAGACATAAATGACAAAGACATATTTTTACGTTTCAATCCACTTGAAATTTAGATTGTAAGAAGAACTTACAACTAAGTATAGCTGGGGAAAAAAACACAACTCCTTTATTGGTTGTTATTACATCGATGTTGATTTTGTTGCAATCGACGCCCGGCTTTCACTATTATTTGATAGGCACTTCATATTTCATCTTCTATGACAGTGACCATTATTACCACAATAAATTGTACTTTCTAGAACACTACAACCACTATTACTACTACATCTATAACTACTACTTTTACTACACTCAGTCGCCAATACAACTACCAGCACAGTATATATGGATACTACGACTATAACTGCCATCACTACCACCACATCCACCCACTACTGCTACAACTACCAACGTGATGACTACAACTACTACAGCCAACACTATTACCACTACCACTATAACTACCATCATTAATTTAGTGGTATTTTGTCAACAATGTTTAAATTTACCCAATAACATTCGTTATTTCGCATAGGCGTTTGCTGATTTCTCGTGTGCGTTAATACACCAGTGGATGTTTATTTGATCATTCAAAACCGCTTTCCCACAGTGAATTACAATACTGAAAACGCAAACAATAGATTGTACGATTTATTTCCTGGTATATTTCGTTGTATGTCATCAGGTACATACTGCAGTAATCGCACAACATAAACTGAAGTAATTAGATAAATCCATCAAGCTGAAATATACAGCACACATATTCACACAGTAATTTAAATGTCCACTACGGTCATTTTAAACTGATTATCATGTTCTTTTGTTTGCACACAGTTGGCTTTTGCCAATGAATGGTTATTGCGTCTGCCAGCTTTAACATGCGACCATTTTGTGTGTTAAAAAACACACGAAACGCATTGACCCTATCAATCAGGTTTAAAAAATGTGCGGTCCAATATATAAACTAAGGAGGTTTGTAGTGTGTAGACTTTGCCAAGTTGCCGGGGTCTTTGTTTATTATTCTGTCAATCCAGGTGGGTATGAGTTCTGCCACCATGTTATTCAACTGCCTCTATGTTCAGACAATGTAGGTAGACTAACATACATTTGGATGTATCTACTTTCTTTAGTTTATTTTGTGTAATTTATGCAGTATGTACCTGAAGAGATTCAGTTAAATATGCCAGAAAATATACCAAACACCCAGCATATGACTGTAGGTTTGCCTAAAGAAACGTTTTCTGTGGTGTTTTCATGTGATACCATCACCTTATTAGAAATAATTTTCTTGATTACAGAATTTAATATGACAATTATAGTACTCAAATGTGTTCAAACTACCTGGTCTATTGCTTTTAACATATATTGTTAAATATGAAACATCCGAAGCTGGATCTACTTGAATGTTTCAATCACCTCAGGAATGGAACTGTCCAACGGTGGCGTGAATGCATCTTTGGGAACGAAAGAAAGTGAAAACACTCTGTTGATAATATTTATTGCAGAGCAGTATCATCAAACGCTCATCATAAGAAATAGCATATTTCTTGTGTCCGGATTTATTAGTTTCTTTGGAGTTTTCGCTAATATCGTTAATTTAGTGGTGTTTTATAGGCAAGGTTTGAACACCACCATTAACATTAGTTTATTTTCTCTGGCGTTAGCTGACTTCTCAAGCATGTTCATGCAACTGTGGATGATTATTTCACTATCGTTTCCTTACTTCGGCTTACCTGTAATATACCAGGAAGTCATGTATGTCACCGGAGGCTTGCCTCATGAGACGTTTTCTAGAGTAAGCTGTTACATCACCGTTTATATTACAGCAGAGAGATGTTTATGTGTTGTTTTCCCCATGACAATCACACAAATAATTACCGTCCAGCGAGCAACAATAATTATTGTATTTGTTTGCTCTGCTACTATATTACCGTCAATTCCCCTATACACTTCCAATTATATATGCTGGAAGTTCTATCCCGAGTTGAACCAAACTCTTCTCGGTGCAGTTGCAGGACCCAACAAAGAACAAATAGACACAGTGGCTTGCTTCCTCAACGCAATTTATGGAATAGCGTTCGTAACAGCAGCTATTATTTTCACGATAGTCTTAACTTGGACACTAAAAGAAAAATCTGCCTGGAGAAGATCAGTAAACATTCAACAGAACAGATCAGATTCCTTCTCTAACAGAGACAGAAAAACAATAGTTATGGTTGTGTTGATCGCAGTTATCTTACTTGTCTGTTATACACCTTCTGTTGTGCTGTCTGTAGTGGGTTTCATAGAACCAGAATTTAATCCTGGCAGAAAACATGTCATCATTTATGAGTTGTGTTGGACGGTTGCTCTTGTGTTTGAAAACCTCAACTCGAGCATCAACATTTTGTTGTATCTAAGAATGAGTTCAAAATTTAGAAATACCTTTGTAAGACTTTTTGGTCTTGGGAAAATAATAAAAATGACATCAATATACTTATAGTATTTGTCTCCTTCCTTCCTTCCTTCCTTCCTTCCTTCCTTCCTTCCATCCTTCCTTCCTTCCTTCCTTCCTTCCTTCCTTCCTTCCTTCCTTCCTTCCTTCTTTCCTCCTTTCCTCCCTTCCTTCCTTCCTTCCATCCTGCCTGCCTGCCTGCATGCATGCATGCCTATACCTGAATTACTCCTTTCCATACTTCTTTCTTTCTTTCTTTCTTTCTTTCTTTCTTTCTTTCTTTCGTTTTTCTATCTTTATTTCTTTTAGTTATTTCTGTTGTTGTTGTTTGTTTTATTGTTGTTGATAATCTTCTTTTTCTTCTTCTTCTTCTTTCTTCTTCTTCTTCTTCTTCTTCTTCTTCTTCTTCTTCTTCTTCTTCTTCTTCTTCTTCTTCTTCTTCTTCTTCTTCTTCTCCTACTCCTCCTCCATCTCATCCACCTTCTACTTCTCCACCTCCATCTTCTTCCTAATCTTCTTCTTCTTGCCCTTCTCCCTCTGCATGTGTGATTGTTATTGTGAAGTTCCATCTTACATCCGTTACACAGTAGGAAATCGTTATGATCGATGTTAATGTCACCAGGCTGGCGGGCTCGGTAAACAGAATATGTCATGGTTTCCAGCTCACCTCCCTCGATAACTTAACCAGCTATAAACTCGCATATGAAATAACTAGAGTACCATCTAGAAGCATCTAATCTGTGAGTCACAACGTTGTCTTTCTTTTGCTGTATGTCTTGCTTGCTTGCTTGTGTTCGTTGGCTTGAGCTCCAACGTGAAGTCCTGTATGTCGGATGAAGGCATCCTATTGTCCAACATCAGTGTGATGTCATACAAGACCTGAGGTTTGCGTGAGTATCCGTTGTTCCATGTCTGGCTTATTGGTGTGCAGACTGGTGGTTCCTCGCCGTACAGGCAGACACTCTCCGACTTCGGAGGAATCGGCGATCCTACTGACTTTAGCCAGGATCCCGAAGGGACCTGTTGCCCAGGACGCTCGACAAGGACGCGTCAGTAGGTCTTCGCCAGTATATAACCCGGCCCTGGTGCCTTGGAAACACCTCTGCGTCCCGCTGTATGTCTAAAATTATCAGAATTGTTCATTGTATGTAGCAGACAACTGAAACTTGATAGATCAATATTGTCAAAAGACTGTCGAAGAGTTGCAGTTTCTTAAATAATATTTACTTTACATATATACTACGAAATCTACTTAATCAGTTAAACAAGTCGAACTGCCCGGACTTAACATGAATGGAAGAATCTTAAAAAATCATAGGTATGCTGACGATACAATGATACTAGCAGAAAGCCAGAAAGAGTTACAAGACCGAGTGGAACAAGTAAACAGGTATAGTGAAGAATGTGGCTTAGATATTAGCACTCACAATACGAAAACTATGATAATTAGCAGTGGAAAGGAAAGGTCATCAATGAACATCACAGTATACGGGGAGATACTAGAACAAGTAACACGTTTCTTCTATCTTGGACATAAATAATAGATGATGGCAGAAGTAAAACAGAAATAAAAAAGTCAATATCATGAAATCGGCATTAATATATAGAGAGATTAACAACGAATTAAACATTAGAATAGTAAAATGTTACATATATAGTATATATTCAACATTACTGTATGGCGTAAAAGTATGAATAATGAACAAGTAATTCATCATCATCAACAAGTGCCATGCCAGCTGGTGTAGGCGTTCATGGCTCTCCACAGATCTCGGTCTTTGGTTTTCTGGATCAAGATGCTGTTGATATTCCTCCATGCCACCTTCGCAATCCGTCCAGCATCATTTCTCTTGGTCTGCTTCTGCCTCTCTTCCCCTCGATCTTTCCAGTTATTACGATGTTCTCCAATGCCTCTCTTCTCATTACATGACCCAAAAAAAAGCTGTTTGCCTCATTCATGTTGTTGTATATCATGTTTTAGTTTCATTAGCGTCATTTAGGCAATCGTTGTTAGTTACTCTTGCAGTCCAAATAATTCACAACATTCGTCTCAGGAACCACATCTCTGTCGCTTCCAATTCCTTTCTAATTTGTTCATTTACATTCCAAAATTCACAGCTATAAAGCAAAACATGTTCTTTATAGCACTTCAGCACTCTCTTTTTTACATTCAATGATAGTGACTTATAGCATAATATATTCTTAATGTTCTGAAATGCAGCCTTTGCTTGCCCTAATCTTCTCTTAATCTCTGTTGTGCATCTTGTATTTGATGTTATAAATGCGCCTACATATTTAAAACTATCCACTTGGTAAAGAATTTTCCCTTCTATCTATATTTTACATTTGGGTGGCACTTTTTTCTTTGATATCACCATTGTTACTGTTTTCTTTATATTCAAGGAGAGTCCTTTCTTTGCACTCTCTGTTACTACAATGTCCAACAATTGTTTCTTTTTTTATATTTTGCATTATCCGCCATCAATACTGTGTCATCTGTATAAAGTAGAATATTTATATTATAACCTCTGAATATTATTCCCGTCTTCTCTTTGATCTCTCTCATTATTACTGCGCTGTAGAGGGAAAAGAGATCCGGTGACAAAGCACATCTCTGTCGTACCCCCAGCCTTATTTGCTCGTATTTCCTTCGTTGTTTCCAATATCAATTGCTGCCACTTGATTCCAGTAAATATTTTTTTGATTATTCTGAGATGTTTCCCATCAGTGTTAATATCTTCCAACGTTGTAATCATTCCATAATGTTTTACTTTATCAAATGCTTAAGTTTAACCTATGAAGCAGAAATATATGTCTTCCTGTTTCTCTGTTGACCTTTTTAATAGTGTCCGCATTGTATATCTTGCATTGTTTGTTTCGTTTCCTTCCATACACCCGTATGAATCTTCACAAATTTCAATTTTTAAGTTCTTTCTTCTTCGCCTCATTATAATTCTGAGTAGAAGCTTAGTGACATGTTTTATGATGTTAATCGTATGAAAATCTTCGCATTCAATTGCTCCTGGTCTTTTTGGTATAGCTATAAATACAGATTTCAGCATATCACTTGGTAGATATCCACTGTTGTATATATCATTCAACATTTTGGTTAATATATCTACTCCAAATTCTCACACTACTTCTAATTCTTCTATTGCGATTCTATCTGGCCCAACTGTTTTTCTTTCTACATATGTTTGATAGCGTCAGCGACTTCTTCTTTTAGAATAGGTGGACCTTCTAAGTTACTTTCTTCTTTTAATTCTCCCCTTTCCCCATCATATTATTCTTTTATATACGCAACCAGAAAAACGTTTTTTTGTAGCATGTTACTTGAGAGATTGAAAAAGTCTATAGATGAAAGGCTCAGAGAAGAACAAGCTGGCTTCAGACCAAAACGGTCATGTATAGACCACATTTTCACTCTTAGAATAATCATTGAAGACTCTGTAAAATCCCAGTCGAAATTAATCACCAACTTTGTCGACTTTCAAAAAGCGTTCGACAGTATCCACCGTCCTTCACTTTGGAATCTATTTAACATCTACGGTTTTCCTACCAAATATACCAACGTCATAAAATCTTTCTATAAGGAGACACGTTGCTGCGTGAGAACAGAATCAGGCAACTCTGACTGGTTCTCAGTGGAAACGGGAGTGAAACAGGGTTTTGTCTTGTCACCGATGCTCTTTGGAATAGCTATCTGAGTCATGCGCAAATGCACAAACAACACAAATAGGGGTATCCATTGGGTTGACAAAATTCTAGAAGACATGGACTTTGCTGACGACATAGTGCTTTTGAGTTCAACACACCCAGATGCCCAAGAGAAAATAAACCATCTCGAAAATGTTTCAGGACAAATTGGTCTCCAAATTAACACCACAAAAACAAAAACTATTGATCTTCCCAACAGTTCAGACGACACCAAATTAAGCAACCATGTTCTTGAAAAAGTCAACAGCTTCACATACCTAGGAAGCGAAATTACATCTACAGGGGACTCATCACCAGAAATATTATCTAGAATCGCACTAGCATCTGGTGCCTTCAATAAACTGTTAAACATCTGGAAGTCAAAGTCACTCAGCCAACATACGAAACTTAAAATCTTTAATTCTTGTGTGATTCCAGTGCTAACGTATGGATGTGAGAGTTGGAAATCAACGGTAGCTTTAGATAAAAAATTAGACAATTTTGAGAACAAATGTCTTAGAAGAATTCTAAACAACCAGTGGACAGATTTCAAGACCAATGCGCAAATAAGACAAGAGACTAAGCAAGATGTTGTATCCAATTTTGTAAGAAAACGCCTTTGGAACTACATCGGCCATGTACTCAGAATGGACAAGACGAGACTCCCCTACCAAGCCATCATATGGTCACCAGTAGGGAAAAGAAAACGGGGAAGACCAAGAGAGACCCTGCGTAGAACCATCATCAGAGAAGGCTCATTCAACGGCCAAGTGAACATCCAGGATCTACAACAGGCAGCAGAGAACCGCCAGACACGGAGAGCCATGACTTCTGCCCTATGCGCCGACTTAGGCTCAAGAGGAAAGACTAACTAACTTACTAACTATATACACATTCCACATCTTCATTATAGCATCTTCCTCCAAAAATATATTTCCTGTTTTTGATTTTAATCACTCTGTATTTATTCTTATTTTTCTTCCTGCGACCTCGCTGATTTCTCTGTGCATATTTTGTGTATCTTTAATAGACATTAATTCAAATGTCACGCACTGTTCGTTTAACCAATTTTCTTTTGCGTTCACACAATAATATCTTATTTCTTTATTTATCTCGTTATATTCCTGTTTATCATGTTTATTCTGTTTTCTTTTGGCCATCAACTTCCAGTTTTCCTCTGTCATCCATTTTTCTTAGCTGTTTAGCTTCTTTCCGGTAATATTTCTTTGCTCGTTTGATAAATGGAGTCCTTTAACATTTCCCATTGTTCGTTTATATTCTGTATTTTAGCTATTGCATTGTACCTATTATTCACAATCACGCTGTATTGTTCCTAATTTCTTTATCTACCTCACAACTTTTCAATACGTCGCATGTTCTTAATAACATTGTTTTCTCTCTTCAGTCTGAAGTTTATTATCCTACACAGTGGTACATGATCATTATTACAGTCAACACCCATCCTTGTCTTTACATTTATTAAACCTGTTATTAACAAGTATGTAGTCAATTTGGTTGAGCACTTTCCTATCAGGGCGTTTCCATGTGTAAAGTCTTCGTTACGGTGTTAAAACCAGGTATTTCCAATTAGAATATCATTGATATTTGCCAATTCTATTAGCTACTCTCATGATAAGGCCTAATTTGACTCGAAATGTTCTTTTACAATGTGGGCAAAGAATGCTTGTCGTTCCAGGAGAGGGATCTCTTGCAGTGGTTTTTCTGTCCAGCCTTTCTTCACAGCTCTTGCAGTCTGGTTGCTTCACAAGAGACTGCACCCTTGTGTAATGATGCAAGCCACGAATTTCAGTCTCTGGCAGCAGTCTTCCAAGTGTCATGATGAATTCCAAAGCTTTTAGTGCGGTCTTCAGTGTCTTTAAAGTGTTCCTATGGCCGCATTGGGTGCGTTTACCACAACGCAGCTCGCCGTAAAAGATTCGTTTAAGGAGCCTGTGATCTGGCATGCGAGTCAAGTGACCAGCCCAGCGAATCTTATTCTTCATTTAGTGTGGATACTGGGCATGGACGCTCCTTCTATGACTTAGTGTCTGGGATCTTGTCTTGCCATTTAAACTTCAATAGCTTCCTAAGGCAGACTGTAAGGAGATGGTTTAATTTGTTAGCTTGTCGCTAATAAAATACCAGGTTTCACAAGCATATAAATAACAATGTGGATAATAGACTTCTCTGTAAAGTGTCAGCTTTGTTTGCAGGCTTATTCCAGTTCTGTCTCATACATTCTTGTACAGTCTGTCAAAGGCCGCACTGGCCTTGGAGATTCTTGCATTCACTTCGTCATCAATTGTGGCGGCTTGTGACATAGTGCTGCCAAGATAGGTGCATTTGTCCACAACACTTAGTCTATGACCATCCACTTTCATATTCGGCACAATGTGATTAATCCCTGGAAATGGTTGGTACATAACAATAGTCTTCTCCAAGTTGATCTTGAACCCAAAGTTGGCATAGGCATGTGAGAAAGCTGAAACATTGTGTTGCATATTTGCCTCTGAGTTTGCATATAGAGCACAATAATCAGCAAACAGGAGCTCTCTGACGGTGATGGTGTTAGTTTTCGTTTTAGCTTTGAGCTTTCTGAGATTAAACATTTTTCCTTCCATGGGGTAGTTTATGTCCATTCCAATGTCGTTGTTCTCGAAAAAGTTCGTCAACACAGCTGAAAGCATGAGGCTGAACAGTGTAGGTGCCAGAAAACAGCCTTGCTTTACTCCATTGGTGACAAGAAAGGGCTCAATCAGTCATGGGGTAATTCTTCAGTCCTCCAGATTTTTATTATTAGTTCGTATAGCTTTAGATGTAATGCATGGCCACCCGCCTTTATAAATTCAGCAGCAATTCCATCAGCCCCAGTTGCCTTATTGTTTTTAAGTAGTGTGATTACATATAGGATTTCTTCAAATGCAGGTTCTTCAATTTGTGGTTCACACGTTAGAACCTCTTCCTGTGGGAAAGTGTTACTTGGAGCTTCACAATTTAGTAATTCAACAAAGTATTCTTTCCATGTGTTGCACATTTCCTCTTTGGTATTTATCATATTCCCATTTTTGTCTTTTAAACCATTTGTGTTGTGTTTGTGCCTTCGTTTCATTGACTTCAATTCTTTAAAAAAAAACTTTCTGGATTCGTTTTTCTGGTGATTAGTTTCCATATCTTTGATTATATTACTCATATATTCTCGCTTCTGCTGTCGAACTATTTTTGTAGCCTCTTTACATTCATTTCTATATTGCTCTTCCTTTTGGATGTTGTTGATGTCATTTAGCCATAGCTGTCTGGCATTCTTTTTCCTAATGACTGCTTCTTCACATTTTTGATTGAACCATCTGTTCTTTCTATGCGTGGTTAACACATCGAGACATTCTTCTGCGGTAGATTGAATTGTATTCTTGATGTTGAACCAAGTTTGGTCAACGCTTTCCTCCACCGGATTTTGCAGAATTTCAAGTTTACATTACATTTTATTTCATCTGCAAATTTCTCTGTGACTGTAGTTTCTTGTAGTTTTTCTCTGTTATATGTTGGGTGTAACTTTTATAATTTAGTATAGAAAGCTCTCTTAAGTTTCATTTTAAATTTTGCTCCAACGAGGAGGTGATCGCTGTGGCACTCAGCTCCTCTATAGCTTCTAACTTCTTGTATGTTTGATGCAATTTTGTTGTCAATTAAAATGTGATCTATTTGATTATAGGTTCTCTTGTCACATGATTTCCAAGTTTGTTTATGTATATCCTTTCTTTGCAATCTGATACTGCTGATCTGCAGTCCTTTGGCTTCTGCTAGGTTGATGACTCTCCATCCATTATCATTTGAAGTTGTATGTAGGCTTTCCATACCGGCAACATTTTTATGAGTTTGCTCTCTGCCTATTTTTGCGTTGAAGTCTCCCAGTACAATCAGGATGTCCTGTTTGGGGGTTTCTTCTATGACATCTTCCAGATCATTATAAAAGTCTTCTTTAATATCATCTTCTTTCTCTTCAGTAGTGCATGTACATTAATCAACGTTATATTTTTTCATTTACCTTTTATTCGTAATTTGCTAATCCTATCATTAACAGCTTTAAAGTTTAGAACGTTCCCCCATAACTCTTTTTTGATGACAAATCATTTTCCTAATTCATGTTTATTTTGGGTGCTTCCTCCATATATTATAATCATTCCATTTTCCTCTAAAGTACCTTCTCCTGGCCACCTTATTTCTTGAATTGCTGTTATATCCATTTTATACTCAACCAGCTCCCGGGTTAGTTCTTCGGCCGCTCCAGCTCTATATAGTGTCCGTACATTCCATGTTCCAAATCTCAAAAGTCCTTTAACGTTCCAAGGTCGATGTCCAAATAAGTCAGTCCGAATTCGACAGATGATACAGTATCGATTGCAGACAATGCGCAGGATATACAACAATTAGTAGATGCGGTTGTTGTACACAGTGAACAACGGGGGGTTAGAATTCAATTGTAAAAAGACACAGGTTATTGTCGTCACTAGGAAGAACGAAGTACCACAATGTAATATACAAGTAAATGGGAATATTCTTCAACATGTTAATCGGTACAATTATCTCGGAACAGTCATAACATCTGATGGGAGATGCCTTGAAGAGATTAGAACAAGAATCGCCATGGCGAAAGTAGCCTTTAGCAAGATGAAAAACATTCTGACCAATAAAAAGATATCAATTGAAACGTGGAAAATAGTGTTGAGGGGATACATAGATACATTCTTTTGTATGGATGTGAATCTTGGACAATGTGCAGTCAAACTGAAAAACATCTGATGGCTGCAGAAATGTTGTTTCTGAGGAAAATGCAAAGAATACCATGGACAGATAGACAAACCAATGACCAAGTACTACAGGAGACAAATGAAAATCGTAAATTGATTATAGAAATTAGACGTAGACAGTCAAAAATTTTTGAACATGTTATGAGAAGAAATGGATTGGAGAACTTAGTGACAACTGGCAAGATCGAAGGTATCAGACCTAGAGGAAGACCGAGAGGAAAGTACTTGAATGGCTTGGCCACATGACATGGACGAGACAGGAACACTGAGCTGATCCACGACTCTGGTGATCTAGTGAAATGGCGAGTCATGACCGCCCACGCTTTCCGGCATGGCACATGATTGATTGACTCTGGCATTGATGTCCCCAAGGAGTATACGTTTGTCTCCTTTGGGAACAGATGTTAATACATTTTGCAGGTCCTCATAGAACTTGTTCTTGACGTCATCTTCTTTGGTAATGGTTGATGCATAGACTCTCACGATGGTTGCATGCTTCCTTCCGTTCAGCAAGGGTAACTTAATGGTCAGAAGTCTGTCGTTTACAGCCTTCGAAATTCCAGCTAGTTTGCCAGACAGAGCCGACTTAATGGCAAATCTCACACCGGACTGTCGTCTTTCCTAAAATACCTAAGGAAGGTGTAACGTCACATAAATATGGGAATGAGTAGTGTTCAACAAGTTGCGACTATATGTACAGTGATTGGTGGTGTCGTCGATTTCTTGTGGAAGATTGTTGTCAACAACTCATGTGTCAGGCATCATCGGATTACTTCTTCCACACCACACAAGAAACTTGCAAGTCGTGTGAAAGGAATTGAATGGTACATTTTATTGCCGTTGGCTCTTTACAAGTACATACCAGTCGCTATCAAACCACACACAAAGCCACAGAATTGCCTATCACTAGTTTCCTAAACCCTATTGCTAATCTCTATCTATTTGGTTACACAAAACTCCTATCAATATCTAACGATCTGCTCTCTACAATGTCAGTCCCCGGTCTGACTAGTTGGCTCGCGTGGTTACACACCACGCGGAAGGACCTTGACATGTCCTTCGGCTTTCTGCGTGCCGTGATGCTTGGCACGCTGACATTAGCTGTCTTTGGTTGAGTAGCATTCGTGGCGATCCCGTATGCGTGATTCTGTCGTGACCAGAGTGCTAGCTATCTGTTCCACGTCTCCGTGTCTCTTGAGAGAACTAGTTAATAGTCCCCCATTCTAACACCTACCCCGCCCTTATATCGGGGCACTGTATCACTGTAACTATTTGAGGTTGACCACTCTTCCCTTATGCTGCAGTCTTTGACACACACCCTCCCCTCCTGTGTTGCGTCATCAACTTTGAGTCATTGGTTGTGAGGCAAGAGGTTTCTAAAAAATTAGTGTCTCTAATTTTTGTCAAAGACTGTAGATAACCTGGCTTTGGGTAACTCCATAGACTTCTACTGACTATTGTCACAATGTAGTATGACTTTACTTGGCTACTGGCAATCGCCACAAACTTGTCTGGTTGGCGTGAGCCCTCTTCTCAATCGCAATATTATATTAATTAGAGGTATGTCTGAACCGGACCGTTGTCTTATAAGACCTGCCCTCCAATAGTAAATTAACTTACTACCCATACAAAGTTGACTTTCTTAGGGTCAACACATGAATTGCTTCATGTCCCCCATATAATATTAAACAACCATTACCCAAGCTGTGTGCGACAGGCTTTACCTAATTCGCTTCCGCGTGTAAAGTTATCTTTCACTGTTAAGTTAGTGTTTCGTTGTCTATTATGTCCCCTGATCCGAAGTTATCTCCCTTTGATCTATGAAATATGTCTGCAATTTATATGTTTGTTTTTCTGGTTGTTTGTGTGTTTGGATGTAATTCCTAATATAGTCTACTTTCTAACATGTATATCTATCCATCATGTGTATGTAAGTTAGTTTTTCAAGTGCCATAATTCGGTTAAATGTGGCCACAAACACGTGTATAACACTAATTAGTGACTACATTTCTGTCTTTATGAGACCTAAAATACTTTTTCTAAGATCTAAACTAAACTACACACAACACATTCATCACAGCACATTTTCAACATTGAACGCAAATAATTGACGCAGACAAAAAATAAAAAGTCGCGTTGAGCGGCAGAAAAATCCGCTGACCAATCTCACTCTCTCTTCTATATTTTACATTCGCTCTCACATTCACACTTCTGTCACACATCTTTTACCCTTACTTCTGTCACACATCTTTTACCCTCCCAATTATTTAAAACCCTTGGAGTGACACTGTACAAGTTTGGCTCAGTTTGAGAAAGTTGAGCCCATTGACTGTGCGTAAATCGCTGCACGAGTCCTGCATTTATAACATATTTACATGTTAGAGAAAGGGTTGATGGTTTGTACCCTTGGTCTATTGAAATAATACTCTAAATACTGACATACTAATATTAGTTCTATAAATATCTATTTAATGTGTTAACTACTTTACTCTATTTTGCCACACTTAATCCTAAGATATGCTTCCATTAATTCTAATCTTTCTCTAATTTAAGGGATGTAATCTAATTATTTAAAATGAAATTGATGTGAGGTGAGTTATGTAACCTTAAGAAATGGGTAATGTGAAATGTAATGAATTATGTACCTTTCTAAAAATGGGTAATTTGAAATATAGCAAAATTATAAATGATGTTTTTAAATGGAAAAAAAAATATATGACTGATATTCTTAATCTAAATGGTGTAAATGATGTATATTTAATTGTCTAACATTTTTATCCTATTATGGTGTAAATTAATCATAATAATAACTGATCATGTTTGTTAAATGGAATGGTTCATTAAGATGGAATGAAACCAACTGAAATGAAACAAAGTGGAATGCAATAAATTCAATGGTACTATCCCTATCTAAACTACTATCTATTCTACTTTTAGGGTAAGTAGGTGGGTAAAGTAATGATTTATATAAACTACTAAAAAAATGAAAACTATTTTATTTCCTAACTCTAAGTGTAAATTACAGTTACCTATTCTATCTATAATTTATCACACTATTAAAATATTATAATACATATCACAATAAGTATTTATATACATAGTATTCAAATACCCCAGGTTAGTTGTTGCCCCAATGTTCAGAAATTGCTTTCATTGGCATACTGTATAATTACATTTGTCCTGGGTATATTAAATACAATACACAGTCATACTTGTGTCCTATCGGTATGGCACCTGTAGAGTTCGCTTGTGTCGTAGACCAGTATTTTTAGTGTCTGTATTTATGGACTGTTCCGACACTGTTTTTCTCTGCTTAACACAAATGATTCACCGGAAACACGTATGGAGCTTAGTAACTAACGAGCTGTTCCAGTTCACACGGTGATATATTTGTTTTTCGGAGCACAGTTCTTCTTCTGATGTCTACGGACACATGGTAGATCACTGTTCTTAGTACATAGTTTAGCACATAATGTCTATGTATTCATACAATATTTTACATAGGATATTATACTGTACTATTTTAACAATTATTACTCTACACACTTATGTGGAATCTCTGGTATTTCTACCTCAGATGGTCGACTAAGGGTATCAGCCAGAATGTTGTCCTTACCCTTAATATGTAATTATAAAATTAGCGACCACCTGTATATACGGTCATTCCGATGCACACCACTTTGTATGACCGTGATTGGGGAGTTGACAGTCTGGACAATGAAGTGAACACCCGCCAGAAATCGATGGAGCTTCCTCACCGCATAGATGACGCTTAGGGCTTGCAACTCTGATATGGAATATCTGGACTCAGCAGGTGTGATCTTACGGCTCACGTAGCAAATCGGCTGGAAGATGCCATCATAAAATTGGCCTAGTACTGCAGTGATGGAGATTCTGCTGGCATCTGTCCTGGGATAATAAACGAGCCTAGGATTATGCAAGCGGAGGATTGGTACATTACTAAACAGGATTTTCAATTTTGACAATGCAGAAATTAATAATGCATCTTTGACATCCAATTTTACAGATGCTTTTAAAACATTGGAAAATCCACTTGTAATTTCCGCTAAATTTGGTATGAATTTGCTATAGTAATTTACTAACCCCAAAAGGCTTCTGACCTGCTTCTTTGTGGTAGGCATGGTCAGATTCATAATTTTTGTAATAATTCTATTATCAGTCTTAAGTTGACCTTCTGAAATGACATGACCCAAAAAGTCAATTTCTTTTAGGCCCAATTCAACTTTGCTCGGTTTGACAGTGAGACCGAAGAGTCGCACTCTGTCAAAGACATGTTTTAGTTTCAGTCAGTGTGTTGTCCAGTCATCAGTATTTAAACATATATCATGCGTATTCTGTAAGCTCACTAAATGCATGCATTTTGTCGGATTTGCCAGTCCCGCTAACTAGTGTAGTTGCGCTATGTATGTCTGTCGTCTTATTATTAGGTGTGGGTGCACTGTGTTCGTCTGTCTCTACTCCTGTCTCTTGTCGTGAAAAGTAAAGTTTCAACATGTTGACATGGAATATCTTTAAGTGTCCGTTTATCGATATTTCATAGTCAACATTTGAAATCTTACGTACCACCTTGAATGGTCCTTGCCATTTTATTTGTCTGGAAGTAACTGAAGTATGTTTTGATCTGGTTTACGACCAATTGTTCAAGCACCCTTGTTTGTGTATTGGTAAATTTGACCCTCCCTCTCAAAGGTCTAGAAGCCAGTGTAGAAAGTAGTACTTTAGCTGTGGGATGTCTACCCTTATGTACTAATTGTTGACCGACATTACAAAAACGATGAAATAATTTTATATCATTCCAAAACCCTGGCCAATGCAAATGAGCCTGAAATCTAGCCCTGGTTTTGTCGTATGCCAGGTGACCAGCAAGCGGTGACTCATGTGCAGTTTTTCCCACAGTTAGGCGGTGTTGTACAGGTCGCACCGTTTGCTGATTCTCAAGGTTATCAGTTGTAAAATATCTAGTAAGAAAGCCATTATTAGGTTTAAAGAACCATGAGACATTTTTGGTCACTTTGGCTCTTTCTTTCAATAATTTTAAATAAGGAGACACACTAGAATCAGTTTTCTGCTGTTCTATGAATTTCTGTCTGTTGGTATCATCTGTGCCAGTTGGAGAAAGCAATAGTAGTCTCTCATCTTGTATTGTGTCTTGATGTTTTACAGTGTCTGCTCTGGTTGTTGCATTAGCTGCATTTAATCTTTCCCATGCAGCTATTTCATCGCTAGTACATTGTTTCAGTTGGGGTAAGCAACCCAAAATTAAATCAGTACAAGGGTTGTCAAGTATTGCACAAGTAAAGGTACCAGAAAGGAAAGGAGTGTTAATACGGGCTTTGGCCAAAGGGTAAATTTCAACGTTACCCGAAAAGGTTCGGCATTTGACAGAGTCGCCTGTATAATCACCTGGACTCACTAGATCCTTTCTAAGACCAATAAGGGTGCTGCCGCTGTCCAGCAAACATTGGCATGGTGTATTATTGACCATTGCATTGTGGAACACCAAATTGCCTCTGGAGGCTAAGGCTGCATTTACACTCTTAGTTGAGCATGGTACTGTATGTCCACATTCTAATTTTGCGTCTGCATGAAATTGGTGACATCGTTCACAACTGTCAAAACTTAATATATCGTTTACACAACACACATCCTCAGATTGGTTAACAGGTAAAGTATTTTCAATCTCACACTCAGTCTCACTACCACTATCAGAAGATGTATCAATCAAAATAGTATTGTTGGCTTTCATGCGTTGACGGCCCAGGCACTTATTTGAATAATGGCCATAGCTGGAACAAAAGAAGCATTTGATTGCACGCCTGTATGCAGATCTTTTGTTTTGTTGCTTCTTAATAACATTTTCAAGATGCGCCGGATAATTTGGTGATTTGTCACGCATAGAATAAGTGTCATGCAAAAGCTGACAGTAAATACATTTTGACACTTTCCTATCTTTCTGGTCGATTTTCTGAAAAGGTTTTCTCTTACTCTGATAATTTTTAGGTTGGTCTTTCACAAAAGAAACCACTTCAGAGTCATTTGAGGTCTTGAAAATATCTCTGTTAGAAGAAAAATATGCAGATCATTTCTTTTCGAACTGCTCTATGTTCTCAATGTCTGACTGCTGCAAAAATTTAGCAAAAGGAGATGGTATAGTGGATATGACTTTATCCATGGCTATTAAATTTTTCAGTCTATCAAAGTCTTTTCCTATGTTAGCTGCTTTGAGCCACCTATCTAGTACACTCTGAACATTTGAGACGTAATCAATGAAAGTCTCACTAGGTTTAGGTTTTAAATTTGAGAACTGAACCTGATACCCAGGGGCATCAAGTAAAAAGTGTTGCATTATCCTATCATGTATGTATTGATAGTTAGATCTAAGATCAGATGGTATAGATTCTATCACTTTAAGGGGCTCACCACTCAGGTTCTTCATATAAATCATAGCCCACATCTCTATTGGAACTTGGTGATATTTAAATTGATACTCGACATTTTCTGTCCAGGCTGATATGGAATCTTCTTTACAATATGGTTTGATAATATTTTTGTATTTGTTGAACTTATTTTCTTCTTGTTGACTTTTTAGTTTAGTGGCAGAGATTTCTGCGTGTGAGTCTACATCCATACCTTTCATCTTTAACTGTGTCTCTGATTCTACTTGTATTTGTTTTTCCTTAACTCTTGCCATTTCATCTATCTCTTTTTGCTTTAGTTCTCTCTCTTGATCTAATGTCTTTTGTTTTAGTTCTTTCTCCTGATCTAGTTGCTTTTGCTTTAATTCTAGTTCTTTATGTTTAATCTCTATTTCTTTCTGTTTATTTTCCTTATCCTGTTCTAACTGTTGTTGCTTAATCTGCTTATCCTGTTCTAACTGTTGTTGCTTAATCTGCTTATCATGTTCTAACTGTTGTTGCTTAATCTGCTTGTCATCTTCTAGCTGTTTTTGTTTTGTTATCTCAGCTAGTTCTGCAATCTCCTTTTGGTGTTGTCTTTCCCGTGCGCGTTCATCTCTCTCCGCATCTTCTTTTCGTATACGTTCAGCTGTCTCAGCATCTTTTGCTTCTTTAAATTTCTGATCTGCATATTGTTGTAGCTCTTTACCTGTGTATTGTAACTCTTTACCAGATTTTATAAAACCACTTAAAGTCGCCATGTTATTTGGTAATTGGCTAGCGTTGACCTACACTGAATTGTTTATTCACTTATTTTTCTTTGCTAGGTTATGTTTCTTAATATCTGAGCACTGCCAATTGTACTCTTTGTATATAACCTGAAAAATTTAATCCTGAAAAAAAAACAGAGCATAAAAGTATGCTAATGCATCACAAGCTGAAAAAGAGATGCACTATTAATTACATTGCATGGCAAAAATATTGAGTATACTCAACTTAATGTTCCCGAGAATCAGGGAACAACAATCCGTTAACACAGGTCACCTTGTTTGGCACTTCGGCATAGACACGAGTTTTCTAAATAGGTCACCTGTTTGGCACTTCAGCATACACACCAATCTTCTAATTCGCTGTTGTTCACCCTGGTTTACAGAGCAGCAACAATTAACACATAGCAAACGACATATCATTCGACAATTTGGTACACAATGACATGCCCACGAACAAAAAATATAATCTGGTTTACTTAATATTAAATTGTCAATGTCCTGTCTTCGTTCTAACTTATTTATGCCTTTCGTCACTAACCTAATTTAATCTATGCAAGTGTTGTGCAGACCAAGTCTAATTTGCATGACCGAAAGTAGTACGCTCGTGACGGTAAACACAAGAAAAAGTACGAAAAAAAAATTCAATAACTGCTTTGAAATAAATAAAAATATATTAATATTGGTTAAATAACCAAATATATTCAATTACCAGTTGAAATAAACAAATAATAGGTTATATAAAGCAACGATTCAGGCGGGCAGCAGCTTAACGATTTGGAAACATTCAGATGCTGAATGCCAATGGCGTGGCCCAACTGTTTGTCAATCGTAACACGTCAGAGGCGCAGCGCTATTTTCATCTTCCAAAAATCGATAATGTTGCTGGCTGTGTATCGCTCCGCCATGAATCATAGTTGATGGTTATTCATAAATAAATACATCATTACATGAATAAATAAAGAACATAATAATATTAATACTTACAACTTTGAAGAACATATGATTTAAGTATATAATATTCTACTAAACACAAATAAGCAATATTTCGTCACGATAGGCACAGTTTCGCTAGCAACTTGTCCTAGTCTGCACACGTCATCGTCACTGACACAAATTAAATTCTATTCACTATTTAATGTTAGTAAACTTAGTCGAGAGCCGTGGATGAGTGTTTTTTTTAGCTTGAACTTTCGTCCAAGCCACACTTCTGACACCACATTAATCCTTGCCTGTCAACAACTCATGTGTCAGGCATCATCGGATTACTTCTTCCACACCACACAAGAAACTTGCAAGTCGTGTGAAAGGAATTGAATGGTACATTTTATTGCCGTTGGCTCTTTACAAGTACATACCAGTCGCTATCAAACCACACACAAAGCCACAGAATTGCCTATCACTAGTTTCCTAACCCCTATTGCTAATCTCTATCTATTTGGTTACACAAAACTCCTATCAATATCTAACGATCTGCTCTCTACAATGTCAGTCCCCGGTCTGACTAGTTGGCTCGCGTGGTTACACACCACGCGGAAGGACCTTGACATGTCCTTCGGCTTTCTGCGTGCCGTGATGCTTGGCACGCTGACATTAGCTGTCTTTGGTTGAGTAGCATTCGTGGCGATCCCGTATGCGTGATTCTGTCGTGACCAGAGTGCTAGCTATCTGTTCCACGTCTCCGTGTCTCTTGAGAGAACTAGTTAATAGTCCCCCATTCTAACACCTACCCCGCCCTTATATCGGGGCACTGTATCACTGTAACTATTTGAGGTTGACCACTCTTCCCTTATGCTGCAGTCTTTGACAATTGTTCTACAACTGAGCGGCAGTGTAAGCTAACCATGTTAGTGACATGAAGTATGTTTAGTCGTTCGCTATGTCTTACGTTATATTTAAATATAAGATAGTTTGTTTTCTGATTGATAGATTGTTTTCTGAATGAGCAGTCAAAGTTAAGTCCAAATGACTGACCGATGTAGGAGATAAACCACTACTCCGCCATCACCGAACCGGAAGTTTAAAGAATAGAGAGTTCTTATCCTTTCGGACTCATTCATTGCTAAAAACCAACATAAACCGGTTGCTTCCAAATCGGCTGCACATGATTTCGACCGCGAGCGTTGCAAATCGCTCTCGCTACGGCAAAGCCACAGTTGCTTGCATGTCTTTTACAGGACGTCGCATTCAACCACATAATTATTTTGCTGTTTGTGATTTCTTGGCAAGTTTACGTTCAGTAGTTGCCTTTGTTTTCTATACGACCGAAACTCATGTCTTTGTATGAAAATCAGTGCAAGGCGATCTGCTTCAAAATCGCCTGCAGCTGTGTTTGAAACGCGGTTCGAGGGGCTGCAAAATGAGTTATTAAAACCATCGCCACAGGGTGGGTCTTCTCTCCGCAACTCTGGCTATATGACTGTACCCTGACTGTATTCACAAATGTAATTATTAAATTCACAGATACAAGTGCACAAAATACCAATGATCTCCAGAGACTTGTCGACCAGGCACACTTGCGAGAACACATGCTATAGTTCACACAGGGGCAGTATCTGCCAGGCACACAGATCTGTCAAAACTTGCCTTTCATAATGTTGGCAATATTTGTTTTACGTAATCTAGTCTGCAGAGAATCGTGCCCAGCCATATCTCTGCCGAGTGTATATAAAGACAATCGTGTTACTATGTAATCATTTCAATCAAGAACAACAAGACAAGAAGGTGAGTGGCATTGTGCTGACTACGTTCAAACTTCAGTAGCTTATTACCATCATGTGCCGCCTCCACAGTGAAGGTTGATATTAATGGATGTACTGCGGCTTCACTGGGCTTTCTGCTATACTATATCCTATATATAATTTCATTTATATTATAACAATTAATAATAATAATAATAATAATAATAATAATAATAATAATAATAATAATAATAATACATTTAATTTATATCCTCTCTATATCCTTACTATATCCTCAATATAACCTCATTATACCCCTATTATATACTCCTTATATTTTCACTATATTCTTCCTATATCTGCATTATATCCTTTCAGTATCCTGACTATATCCTTCAATTATCATTCCTATATCCCCACTGTATCCTTCCTGTAGCCTTTCTTTATCCTCACTATATCCTCACTATATTCTTACTAGTTTCATTACTAAATCCTCACTATATCCTCAATTTATCCTCACTATATCCTCACTATATCCTTCCTGTATCCTCATTATATCTAAACTATATCCTCACTATATTCTCACTATAGTCTCACTATATACTCACTATATTCTCACTACATTCTTACTATATTCTCACTATATTCTCACTATATCATCACTATATACTCACTATATCCTCACTATATTCTCACTATAGTCTCACTATATACTCACTATATTCTCACTACATTCGTACTATATTCTCACTATATCATCAATATATACTCAATATATTCTCACTATATTCCCTCTATATTCTCACTATATTCTTACTATATTCCCACTATATTCTCACTATATACTCACTATATCATCACTATATTCTCACCATATTCTCACTACATTCTCACTATATTCCCATTATATACTCACTATATTCTCACTATAGTCTCACTATATACTCACTATATTCCCATTATATACTCACTATATTCTCACTATATTCCCATTATATACTCACTATATTCTCACTATATTCCCATTATATACTCACTATATTCTCACTATATTCCCATTATATACTCACTATATTCTCACTATATTCCCATTATATACTAACTATATTCTCACTATATTCCCATTATATACTCACTATATTCTCACTATATTTGCTTGTTATCTGTCCATGTATTTCTATGAAGCCCTCTAAGACTTTTGCAGTCAACAGCTCCGTCCATTACGATCATCAGTTCTCTGGTATGCCAACAGATCTACACACAGTACCTTGTTTCTTCAACTGTATTTTCGTCTTCAATTCTCTTCTGCCCTGAATCCATGTTTAGCGCACGAGCCCTAAACAAAACCATGACAAACCGTACGATCTCTTGCTGACCCCTGCAGGTTCCCCCATGTCCTCCCAGTATTATTCACCTGTGTCTGTAATTCTCTTCTACATACGTTTTTAGGTATACCGCTATTTAGTTTGCCTCGTGTGTTTGCCAAGCAGATGGAGTGTCTAGTTATACTGTTGTTCTTGTTCTTTTCCCTCAATCTTGCAACTTGTCACCAAGTTCTCCAATTTATTTCTTCTCATAACATGTCCAACATGTTGTGACTGTCTGCGTCTAATTTCTTTAATCAGTTTACGATTTCCATTTGTTTCTTGCAGGACTTGGTCATTGGTTTGTCTTTCTGTCCATGGTATTCTTTACATTTTCATAAAAAACCAGATTTCCACAGCTATTAGATGTTTTTTCAGCTTATCTGCTCATTGTCCATGCTTCACATCCGTACAAAAGCACAGGTTCTATGTAGCACCTCAACACTCTTTTCCTCGTTGAAAATGACATCCTTGTATTGATCAGTATGTTTTCTATCTTGCAAAAGGCTACCTTTGCCATAGCAATTCATGTTCTAATCTCTTCAAGGCACTTCCCATCAGATGTTATGACTGTTCCGAGATAATTGTACCGATTCACTTTTATTATTTTTACTTGTTCTCCACGTTTCTCACCGATACAGTAATACCGATTTAACATCACAGTTAAACATTATAAGCTTGTTACTAAGTTTAAATCCCTTTGACTTCCACTAAGCCCTTTTATATAGAGTTATTCTTCTTCTTTCATCTATGCTTGGTGACCATACATATCACATAATCAATCAAGTTAACCAACTGTATAAAGATCCACACTTTTGTGATCCGTCTTTTAGATAGTATGAATATTTATATTTCATTCTGTGTGAGTGTGTGTGTGTGTGTGTGTGTGTGTGTGAGAGAGAGAGAGAGAGAGAGAGAGAGAGAGAGAGATAGAGAGAGAGAGAGAGAGTGTGTGTGTGTGTGTATGTGTTTATTTTATTCGTTCGCTCGTTCAAAATCATAGTAATGTGTGTTACATTGAAATAAAATATATAACCCTTTATATTACTGAAATGTGTGATCAGATACAAGTGCAGCTACAAGATGGTGGAATCTGTGAGAAACCTTGACATTGGTTTATTGGGGTCATGTGTGTCGCGCAGACGCTGGCTCAGGTGTGCCCCTACAGTGACCCGGTGAGTTGGATACATTTGCTAGTTGTGATTATCATTAACCATAATCCTTGTAGAACATTGAACTTATCATAGCGTGTCATTGAGGTTGACATTTTGAAAGTATACCAATTTGTTTCGAAATAAAGTCAATCAATATACAAAACTATTATCAGACAGACAGTGAGATCAACACATTGTGCCACATTTATTGAAAGACAGAAGATCAAGTGGTTTGGCCATGTCGTTAGAATGCAACACCAACAACTACCATCACTGGCCTTCTATATGGATTGACGACATCAAAGACATTGTATAATCACACGGAATGACACTATCCAGTGTCGCCCATCGGACGTTGGAGCGCAAACTATTTCTCCCCACGACGCTTGACGGCAGAAGTGGAAGATGATGATTATTATGAATATTCAAAACAAAATTATAGTGGCTGTCAGCATAGGTATACTGGGGTATAGGTATAGGCATGCTCGAACAAGTAGTATAATGAGCCCACATCACAAAGATTGTGCTAAAGAGTATCATGCAAGGAGTAAAGAAGAATATACAACCCGAAATAGGAGAAGAAAAATGTGGGTTTGTAGAAGGCAAGGGTACAGTAAATGCTGTGCATATGCTGAGAACATTAACTGAACGTTCTATAGAAGTAAACAAAGACTTACGTCTTTGCTTTATCGACTACACAAAGGTTTTTGATAATGTAAGACATGTCAACATGATGTAGATGCTTGCAGATCTGCTAACTGATGGGAAAGACCTTAGAGTCATAAAATAATCTTTGGAAACACAAGCTGCCATAAAAATTGATAATGAAATAGGTCAATATCAGCCTATTAAGAGAGGTGTGAGACAGGGATGAGTTATGTCTCCAGATAGTTTTTTCCCTGTACAGTGAAAGTATTCTCAGAAATGTTGAAGACATGAAAGGAATCATTATTGGGGACATAACATCAATAACATTAGATATGCGGATGATACAGTATTGATTGTAGACAATGAGCAGCATCTGCTACATTTAGTAGATGCGATTGTTACACACAGTGAACAACTAGGGTTAGAATTAAATTGTAAGAAGACACAGATTATGAAGAAGGAAATACCACAATGTAATGTACACGTAAATTGGAAAAATTAGACGTAGACAGTCAGTTTTTTGGTCACGTTATGATAAGAAATAAGCTGGAGAACTTGGTGACAACTGACAAGATCGAGAGAATAAGCGGAGGACAGAGAAGTAAATACCTGGATGGCTTGGCCACGTTATATGGTCGAGACAACACAGAGCTGATCCACTACTCTGGTGATCGAGTGAGATGGCAAAATATGACTGCCCTCGCTTACCGGCATGGCACATGATGATGCTGATACTGAAAGTCTTCACAGTGACTCTACACTTTCACAGGGGTTAACACATGTTTCACATTCGAACAGTATCCTTTATTTTCCTTAGCTGAATCCATGGCTTCATGCACATTTTTACTGAAGCTAGTACTGGAAGATCCCGGATAACATCGGGGTTACGTTCTTGGAATATGCGACGTTAAATGAAACGACGTATAGCGAAACACTATTTCCCATAGAATTTAATGAAATACAGTGTATTGTGTACTACAGTAATGTTTATTTTGATGGTTGTTGACATTTATTGGCTAAATGGAGGCGGGTTGGAGGGCGAATGGTGGAGTCGTAGAGGCATTACATTCTGATACTTCATCTGAGGATGAAATTGTAACCTCTTCCTGCCTCTTTTCCTGGTTTTGCTTTGCCTGAACAAAAAATGAGTCCAATATCTGCTGCACAGTAACCACCCTCCTCAATCATGGCCTTTAACTCTGCAGGAAAACGTTCTGCAGCTGCAGTATCAGCACTCACCGCTTCACCTGTTGTCTGAATGTTGTGCAGGTATGGACGCTTCTTACAGCGCTCAAACCAACCACGACTCGCTCCAAAATTATCATCAGTACCACTAGCACTGCTCTCACCTACTTTCTTAGCTAGATCTTCACAGGCAGACGTGTACTTTCTCTTGGATAACCATCTTGTTCACAGGCATATTCCGTTGGTTCTGGTCTTCAATCCAGACGGCCAATACTGCTTCAATGTTCTCCATAAGAATACTTCTGGTAAGAGTGATCTTGGAAGCACTTAAAGGGGTTACGTTTTTATCACTCTCCTTGATTTTGTCAGCACCTGCATGAATTGTCCCAGCCTCATAACGACGTTATGGCGAAACGTAGCGAAGTCAAGTGAAGTTAGTCCCCTATGTGACAACGACGTTATAGCGAAACGGCGTATACCGAGGCGACGTATAGCGGGGTGTTCCAGTATGTTCCACATAGACATTACTGGCGTGTCCCTTGTGCATCTCAGGCTTAGCCTCATAGCGTTAATCTGTATGCGCTACAGTTTCACCCGCTGACTCTTTGACACCGTGAGAAGTCTCAAAACATACTTAATTAAGGAGATAATCAGATTTTGACAGAGAATGAACAACATTCATGTATCAATGTCCACTGCTACCATAATCTTCAGTGCATCAAATGTCTTCTTAGATCTCTAACTCCTTCCACATGATCTCTGAACTCTAGGCTACAGTCATTTGTGATGCCCAGACATCTCATTGTACTCTTTCTGTTAACATTTATGTTATTTATTATGAATCTTTGAACGTTAGCCTTAACAATCCTGTTGTCCTGAAATCATCATTATACAGACGCCTTCTCTGGTTTAATGACCCCACAAATCCCTGTACACATGTCTTTCACTTTGTTGAATGTCTCCTGCAACTCTAGTGCTATTTGCATCATGTTTCTGACCTGCCTAAATCTGCAAATATTTATACCCTCCTAATCCCTAGAACTTAAATGTTTGAAATCTTGCTTGTGTGAACGTTGAATAGCATAAATTTAATGCCTTTACGTCCCAATAACTTCACCACTCGCCCTCCAACCCACCTCCATTTAGCCAATAAATATCAACAACCATCAAAATAAACATTACCGTAGTACATAATACACTGTATTTAATTTAATTCTATGGTAATAGCACAGCAAGTCGTCCAGGTGATGAGGACAGTGTTATTGATCTGGCGCTGGTTTCTCCTTCACTCACTACAGTATGTAGATAGGGTGTCCTAGGACACCATGGCAGCGACCACCACCCTTGCAGTATATTGGTGGAGAAAGGCAGAACCAGGCAGCACAAGTCATCAGTTAAGACTATCCCGTATGACAGTACAGGGCAAGATGTGGTGAGTAAAATAAGGCGCGACAAGCGCAGAAAGCTTCAGGGCAGGAAAAACAGCTGGGAGCAGCCACTGTGGTGGAATTTTGAGGTAGAAATGGCCTGGGAGGATAAGCGTAGTGCTGTAAGGAGATGGCAAAATGCCAAACAGAACATAGTTGCCCATCCTAGTTCCTGCATGCACTTAGAAAGAGAGATGCACACAAAAGTAGGCTATTTTTATTTAAAAAAAAAGGGTTACGGTGGTTAAAGTTAAAAGTAAAAATTAGGCAGAGTTATGTCACAGAGTAAGCACAGAGAAGTCACTGAAATTGTTCTGGCGACTACATAAAAGCATGAGTGAGGTAGTCAAGAATAAGGGTATTCCTAACTTCCAAGGTGCTGACCTCATTTGGCAGAGGACTGATGAGAACAAGGGCAAAGCCCTCTTCTTACACTGTCTAGAGCAGAGCAATCAGACAGACATGAGAGGCCTAAATCTCGCCAAGGAGGTCACCTCAGATAGGTGCAATGCTCAGAACATTTTGGATGAAGACACAGTGACAGTGAAAGAAATCAAGGCACGGTCACAAAACAGCGCTCCAGGGCCAGATGGCATAAGATATGACGACATCAATAGGTGTACCGACAACGAGCTAGAGAAATTAGCAGACATATACAACAACAGTGCTAGCATCAAGGAGGAGTGGTTACACAGCTATCTGATTCCTTTGCCGAAGTCTGGGAAAGACCACACAAAAATTCAGGGATATCTATTAATAACCATGAAGAATACAATAGGAAAGCTGCTGGAGAAGTTAAGTGCCAGGAAAATGTCAAGCCAGCTAGAGAGGCATGGTAATTTCCCATCTACCCTAGGTGGGTACCGTCCAAAAAGAGAAACCTGGACCAATGCAGCATTTTTTGCCCATGATGTCTATGAAGGTTTCCACTCAGGCATTTAAACATTCGCTGCAGTGATTGATCTTGAGGACGCATACAACAGAGTACTATTGGATATTTTAATGTTTTAACTTCTTGAACTCAAGATAAGTCCTTTCCTCCTTAGTTGGATCGCTGCAGCCCTCTTCCAACGGAAAGTAATCTTTAGATGTGGCAGTTGGACTTCAGAACCAACAACAATATATCATGGCCAACCACAGGAATCACCATTATCTCCGGTGCTGTTCGACGCCTACACTGTGAGAATCACCAGCGAGCAAATCATAGGAACGGGGATGACATTGTCGTATGCAGACGATGTTTTAGTGTATCGTCAGAGCAAGGAAAGAGATCAGGTCGCTGTGGAACTACAAACCGAACTCAGTCGCATAAGCACTTGATGTATTGAAGCTGGGGCAATGGTCAACCCAACAAATGCAACAGTGACATGGTTCTCTTAGAACAACCATATTGTCAACACCCCAACGCCAACTGTAAATCTGGGTTCAGAGACGGTGGAAATAACGCAGGCAATGAATTACCTGTGAATACTATTTGATCGAAGCCTAGCTTATACTGAGCATGAAGACCAGGTGATAACAAAGGCCAAGCGGGATTTGGCTGCGATGCGGGTGATGTCGTCGGCAAACTGTGAGCAGCGCCGTCTATGTCTTCTTTACGCGGCTCTAGTCATTTCTGTTTTGGAGTATGCAATGGCGATCCTGACTCTCAGCCATAAGCAGATAAAAAGTATTGAAAGGATACAGAACGAATATGCGCATTATTCTTGGATGTACAAGACATACCGTATACGGGGCGAGCGCTATTTTCTTGATATTCTAACCATGAGGGACAGAATACAATTTTGCAAAGCACGTGCCTATATCAGAGCCAACGCAAACACACAACATCCACTGCACAACGAGATTAAGACGGTAAAGGGCAATAGGTTATAAAGAGGAAAGTTACGGATAAGTAAAACCGTAGACATTCTTCAGCTGGTGTGTTCACCTGAGGACTTGGAACCCGGCGAGGAGTGGGTACAAGTGCCAGCAGAGTTCTGTATATTGTTTTCAGTGTGCATCCAACTAGACAGAAAATGCAGAAAAGAAAATCCAGATGCTGTGAAAACAGCACTTCGGTCAACTTCTCAACATCCTATCAGTAACCGAGACAGATGCCACAGAAGAACTAGAACCAGACATACTGAAAGAAGAAATTATTAAAGCCATCAGATTAGCCCCATTGAACAAATTATCAGGACAAGATGAAATACCAAATGAACTAATTAAAGCAGCAAGAGAAGTAGGAACAGCATGGCTACATAGACTATTCAACCACGTTTGGGTAGAACAACAGACTCCACGAGACTGGGGAAGCGCCATAATTATCCCAATTAGGAAAAACAAAGGCAGCAAAAGAGACTGCACACAATACAGAGACATTTCACTGTTGAGTCATACTGGGAAAATATCTTGCAAAGTTCTTGAGAAAAGATTACGAACTATTATAGAACCCCAGCTAAGCGAAACACAACTTGGATTTAGAACAAAGGATACACAGATGCCATTTTCGCTCTTAGACAACTTATAGAAAAATCAATCGAATTCAATGAAACACTCTATTTAGCCTTTGTCGACTAAGAAAAGGCATTTGATAGAGTAGATAGAAACAAGCTGTGGGAAATCCTTAAACAATATGGAGTGAGTACACATCTCCGTTTTCAAGATGGCGACGGACGGTCGTGTTGTTTTGTGCTCGTTAACTTTTTCGCGTAGGGGATGGATTTATTCATCTCTTGCGTGTAATTGGTGTGCCAGGATGTAAACCCAGGAGTTTCTACTCAAGATCTGCGCGGGTGCTACGGAGTTCGTGCATCGAGCGAAGCCATCCTTGAGTTAATTTTCAGCAGCGTGTATGGTGTTCTCAGTCTGTGTTTACGTTGTTTTCAACATGGCGGAACAACGTGTGCTCTTCGTGCGGTCAGCAGTCAACATACCGAAGCGGCGTGGTAGCCGCGCAGGGAAAAAGAAGCAAGGTAAGCGTGGAGGTTTGAGGCGTTTTAGACTCAAGTGTCACCGACTAGGACTCAGGAATATCCGTATTCTATATTGGAACTGTGCCAGTGTAAAACAACGGGGCTCTATTTTAGAAACCCTAGTTTACAGGAACGACATTGTAGCACTCCAGGAGACGAGACTGGGCGATCAGATACTCCAAATTGCCGGCTTCAAATGTTTCTACAACAGACGACATCTGGGAATGGCGATTCTCGTTCGCGACAGCATGGTGGCGTCAGAGCTAGACATGTCCAGTTGGGACAGTGACGATATACAAATACAGGCGTTGAGAGTTCATTCCAGTATACCATTCGTGGTGGTTAATGTTTATGCCCGCAATGCCAGTGTGGACGCCCAGAAGTGGCAGTGCTTAAGTGGCATATTAGGCCACAAGAGAAATGTTATTTTCTGTGGTGACTTCAACGCTAAAGGCAGATCATGGGGAAACACTTCCTCCAATACACAGGGGGGGGGGGGAGGCTCGAGACTGCACTGGAAACCATCGACCTGGTTTGTATCAACAGTGGCTGTGTCACCAGGACAGCAAGCCGTCCGGGCGATGAGGACAGTGCTATTGATCTGGCGCTAGTTTCAACTTCACTCACTACAGTGTGAAGATGGGGTGTCCTAGGACACCATGGCAGCGACCACCACCCGTGCAGCATACTGGTGGAGAAAGGCAGAACCAGGCAGCACAAGCTAAAGGTAAAGACGTTCCAGTATGACAGTACAGGGCAAGATGTGGTGAGTAAAATAAGACGTGACAAGCGCAGAACGTTTCAGGGCAGGAAAAAAAGCTGGGAGCAGCCACCGTGATGGAGTTTCGGGGTGGAGAAGGCTTGGGTGGATAAGCGTAGTGCTGTAAGGAGATGGCAAAATGCCAAGAAGAACAGAGCTGGTCATCCTAGTCCCTGCTTGCACTTAGAAAGAGAGATGCACACAAAAGTAAGCTACTTCAAAAAACTGGTCAAGGTTGTTAAAAGCGAAAAATGGGCAGAGGTGTGTCAAAGAGTAAGCACGGACAAGTCACTGAAATTGTTCTGGCGACTACATAAAAGCATGTGTGATGTGCTCAAGAATAAGAGCATTTCTGACTTCCAAGGTGCTGACCTCATCTGGCAGAGGACTGACGAGGACAAGGGCAAAGCCCTCTTTGAACGCTACCTTGAGCAAAGCAACCAGACAGACATGGGAGGCCGGAATCTGGCCAAGGAGGTCACCTCAGACAGATGCAAGGCCCAGAACACTTCGGATGAAGACACAGTGACAGTGAAAGAAATCAAGGCTGTGCTTCGACGATCAAAAAACAGTGCTCCAGGTCCTGATGGCATAAGATACGACGACATAAATAGGTGTACCGACAATGAGCTAGAGAAGCTAGCAGACATGTACAACAACAGTATATGGAGTGCTAGCATCAAGGAGGAATGGTTACACAGCTATCTGATTCCTTGCCGAAGCCTGACAAAGACCACAAAAAAATTCAGGGATATCGAATTATAACCATGCAGAATACAATAGGCAAGCTGCTGGAGAAGGTAATTGCCAGGAAAATATCAAGCCAACTAGAGAGGCAAGGTGTTTTCCCACCCACCCTGGGTGGGTACCGTCCAAAGAGAGAAACCTGGACCAATGCAGCAGTCTTTGCCCAGGATGTCTATGAAGGTTTCCACTCAGGCACTGAAACCGTTGCTGCAGCGGTTGATCTTGAGGACGCATACAACAGAGTACCACTGGATTTTTTAATGTTTCAGCTTCTCGAACTAAACGTAAGTCCATTCCTCCTTAGTTGGATCGCTGCAGCCCTCTTCCAACGGAAAGTAGTTTTTAGATGTGGCAGTTGGACTTCGGAACCAACAACAATATATCCTGGCCTACCACAGGGATCACCATTATCTCCGGTACTGTTCAACGCCTACACAGTGAGAATCACCAGTGAGCAGATCACTGGACCTGGCAGGACATTGTCATTTGCCGATGATGTTTTAGTGTATCGTCAGGGGAAGGATAGAGAGGAGGTTGCTGTGGAACTACAAACCGAACTCAATCGCATAAGTACTTGGTGTGATGAAGCTGGGGCAATGGTCAACCCAACAAAGGCAACAGTGACTTGGTTCTCGTTGAATAATCATATTGTCAACACTCCAACACCAACTGTAATGCTGTGTTCAGAGACGGTGGAAAGAACGCAGGCAATGAAGTACCTGGGGATACGGTTTGATCGAAGCCTTGCTTATAATGTGCACATAGTCCAGGTGATAACAAAGGCTAAGTGGGGTTTGGCAGCGATGCGGGTGATGGCGGCATCAAACTGTGAGCAGCGCCATCTATGTCTTCTGTACGAGGGGTTGGTCATGTCTGTTTTGGAGTATGCAATGGCAATCCTGACTCTCAGCCATAAGCAGATAGAAAGGATGGAAAGGATACAGAATGAAGCTATGCGCATTATTCTTGGATGTACAAGAGATACAGCATGCAGGGCGATGCGCTACCTTCTTGGTTTTCCAACCATTGAAGAGAGAATACAAGGTTGCAGGGCACGCGCCTACCTCAGAATTAACGCAAACACACAACATCCACTGCATAGTGAAATTAGGAAGGTGAAGGGCAGCAGGTTAAAAAGAGGACGGTCGTGGATGGGTCAAGCCGAAGACATTCTTCAACAGGTGTGTTCACTTGAGGACTTAGAACCTGGCGAGGAGTGGGTGCAAGTGCCAACAGACTTCTGCACATCCTTTTCAGTTTGCATCCAACTAAATAGAAAATGCAGACAAGAAAATCCGGCTGCTGTTGAGGAGGGGTTGACCCGAAGAGAATGGTTGCTGCCTCTGTAGCGGTCTCGACTGGCAAAGATTAGTTTCATCTTCGTGCCAGGGCATGCGGGAGTACAAGGAAATTAGCGGGCTGACAAGCTCGCAGGTGAGGCTACTGTGGAGGGCGGACGCGCCATGGACCAGGCCGACATTCTGAATGCTCTACGAGAAGTAAGACTTTTGCGAGAACCAAGTGATGACTGTGAATCTACAACAATGGCCAGACTGCGAGAGCAGCAAATTAAAAGAGGGGTGGCCAAACAAGAACACTACGCAGGAAGCCAAAGAAGATTTATAAACCAACACAGAACTGGCGTCGTTAGCCGCTACACGCTGCGGGATTTGCTGAGGAGGGGATCCGAGCACTTATGGACTGAATGGTTCGATATGCAATGAGGATGATCTGTCGACTAACTAACTAACTAACACATCTAACAAACCTATGTAGAAGCTTATACAACAACAGTGAATGCATAGTGAGAGCAACTGGGGGACACTCAGAACCCTTCACCATAAGATCCGGAGTACGACAAGTTTGTGCCCTGTCCCTTCTCTTGTTCATAACATATATAGACAACATATGTAAAGAAACCAGCCAAACAGAGACCGCAAGAACACCGCAGGACGAGAACACAGAAGAATAGCCATCTGCAAATCTAACCATTAGAGAACTCCTATTTGCGGACTACCAAGCACTAATAGCAAAACCAGAATCTGAATTACAAGACCACATGAATAGTCTAAACGAAATGTGCAGGGAACATAACATGAACATTAGCACAAGTAAAACAGAGGTATTGACTATAACTAAAGAAGAAAAAAGGAACAACGATTCACCTAAACGAACATCCCTTGAAACAAGTAAAGAGTTTCAAGTATCTAGGAAGTATAATATCATCAAATGGCAAATCAGAAGACGAGATCGAAAATAGATGCAATAAGGCGAACCAACTCATTGGACAAATGGCACCAATACTAAAGAACAAACATGTATCAATAACTACTAAGAAAGCACTTTACAACACAATCTTCCTACCAACTCTATGCTACCAATGCCAAACCAGGACAATGACAGAAAAAGAGAAAAGGAAAATCACAACAACAGAAATGATATTCCTAAGAAGAATACTCAATGTATCAAGAAGAGATAAGATCAGAAATGAAGGAATCAGAACTAAAGAGTGGGTTATAGCTGCCCTAGATTTAATTAGAAGGCAGCATGTCAAATGGTTTGGCCATGCATGTAGATTACCAAATAACAGTATACCACAACAAGCAATCCGGTACAGATCCGAGGGAAGCAGAGGAAGAGGCCGACCGCGTAAACGATGGACGCAGGGAATAACAGAGTCCTTGGGAATATCGATACATGAAACCCATAAGCTGGCACTCTCCCGCTGTTTATACTTCACCTCGACACCGCAATTTTAGAGAGGAACATGATGAGATGAGATGAGATGGGTGGAGACGGAAGTACAGTCTCTGACCTTCGAGAATTTGTTAGAGGATGATGCTGTCCTTTACACGGGTGGGTCGGTTGACCAAGGAGTAAGAAGTTCATGGGCCTTTACGGCTCAGGCCGGAGGGAAAAGCGTGAAGGAAGAGTCTGGCACTGTTGCTTTGACCAAAAGCAGCCTGACTATGGAAGTCATGCATTAAGTACAGCAATAACATGGCTCGAGACATAGACATTCAATCCAGCATGTGTCCTTGGTGACTCAATGAGTATGCACATGATGATAGAGATGAAGTGGGTCCGAAGAGAGTGGCTGCTGTCTCTAGAGTGGTCTCGGCTAGCAAGGATATGTTTCATCTTCGTGCCAAGGCATGCGGCTGTACAAGGGAATAAGCAGGCTGACAGGCTTGCAGGTGAGGCTACTGTGGAAGGCGGACGAGCCATGGACCAGGCAGACATTCTGAATACTCTACGAGATGTAAGTCTTATACGAGAACCAAGCGATGACTGGGAATCTACAACCATGGTCAGGCTCCGACAAAAGCAAGTTAAAAGAGGTGTGGCGAAACAAGAACAATACGCAGGAAGCCAAAGAAGAGTAATAAACCAACACAAACCGGGTGTCGTGAGCCGCTACACACTGCGGGATGTACTGAGGAGGAGATCCGAGCACTTATGTACTGAATGATTCGATGTGCAACGAGGATGATCTGTCGACTGACTAACTAACTAACTAACTAACTAACTAACTGATTGAATAGCACAGAAGCGATTGCAGAGCGTAGTAAGGCAGGCCTCCTAGGTCCGTGAATGAGGCAGATAGCAACCCTACGAATGTGCCGGGTAACTGCTATTCAATTCACCTCCCAGTGCATAGCACCCTTCTGCCTTAGAGTGTTCATCAAGAGATCATATCTGACTCTGTTAATCGCGTCTTCGAAGACCCAATACTGCTGCATTGTTTCTTGTCTAATCTGGAACTCCTCATAGACATCAACTTCAAATGTTGCTGCGTTTGTCTTTCCATGGCAGGTAACTCCTCAGCACTTGTGAGATTAGCTATTCCCCTCTCCAATTATTCATGCAGCTTGATGGTTGTAGTTACTGTGAGCTAGTCATCTCACATGTGCTGTCTGTGTGTCCGCAGAGATGTCAGTGCTTTCAAACAAGTGTAGCGTGTTACAATCTGCAAGAGATCCCGCCACTAATTACGGCAGTCAACGAAAGTCAGATGGTATATCTCCTATTAGAGGTAAGTCTTTTTAACAACGTTTTATGTGTAATACGATCGGTTCTTTAGCGCACCAATCACGTAATTTAGCTCCAGTTGATCTATTTTTTTTTGTTCTTGCATATCTTTTTTACAGGACATCGCGGTCAACACCAGCATATCTGCTGCTCTAATCTGTTTGTAAGTTTACGTTCAGCAGTTTGACCATTGCTTTCTGAACGACCGGCACCGATACCAACGCAAAACCAACGCAACGCGGTCTGCCGCCAAATCGCGCATAGATGTGTTTCCACCATATGTAAACGGGATTACGAACCGCGTCCGCAAGTCTTTCACCGCGGAGCCGGGATCAGGCAATTAAATTACATGATACTAATTTCGGGCAAAAGTAGAAATTCAAATATCTAGGTACATGGATAATAGCGAATGAAAGATGCACCGCACAGATAAAGAACGGTATAGGTCAATAGGAAAATCAAAAACTGCATTTTATTAAATGAACATGTGTCATTGTAAGTTAGACAATGGTTTCATGCAACTTATACAGAGCCATTTTAAACATATGGTTATGAGTTCGTTAGTCGATAGATCATCCTCTTTGCACATCGAACCATTCAGTCCATAAATGCTCGGAACCCCTCCTCAGTAAAGCCCACAGAGTGTAGCGGCTCACGACATCAGTTCTGTGTTGGTTTATTATCATCTTTGGCTTCCTGCGTAGTGTTCTTGTCTGGCCACACCTCTTTTAACTTGCTGTTCTTGCAGCCTGACCATTGTCAGATGTGGGGGTGCCGCCGACAAGTTATGTACTATCACTGGCGCGCAACCAAAATTTGTCAGAAATAAAATCGGGACAAAATCTATATGGCTGAAATAAAGATTAAGCCCTTGGACACTCAAGCTATGAATGGCTCGTTATTAATTAACTGGTCCCTGTATCCCCAAGGAGCTTGAAAAGGAAACTTAGGTGTATGTCGACAAATGGACTACTAGGGAGGGCAGGTTTTTCCCTCGTTTATTTTTTTTTTAAATCGTTTTTCGTTTCATTGCTTCTTCAGTCAAGCGGAGAGCGAGGCGCAAGCCCCTCGCTTCTGGAGTTAAGCAGCAACCGGCGCTCGTCGTCGGCCGCGATCCGCGCTGAAGACAATGACAGGCGGGGAGTTTGACTGGGGCGGTACATCTGTCAAAAGGTAACGCAGGTGTCCTAAGGCGAGCTCAGCGAGGACGGAAACCTCACGTAGAGCCAAAGGGCAAAAAGTTCGCTTGATTTTGATTTTCAGTACGAATACAGACCGAGACTGTTATGAGAAGAAATGAATTGGAGAACTTGGTGACGACTGGCTAGATCGAAGGGAACAGACCAGGGGGAAGACCAAGAATTAATACCTGGATGGCTTGGCCACGTGGCATGGTCGAGACAGAAACACAGAGCTGATCCACGAATCTGGTGATCGAGTGAGATGGCAAAACATGACCGCCCAGGCTTATCGGCATGGCACATGATGGATGAATGGACAGACCGAGAAAACGTGGCCTATCTATCCTTTTGACTGTAACAGTTTTAAGCAAGTGGTGTCAGAAAATTTACCACAGGGATAACTGGCTTGTGGCAGCCAAGCGTTCATTGCGACGTTGAATTCTGTTCCTTCGATAAGCGAAAGCTTTCTGAGTGGATGTCGTCTGCAGACTGACCGCTCCTTTTTTTTTCGTTGGGCGCGGCTAGTGGCGAACGAAATATACAATACATGGAAGTGAGAAATTAAAGCAGCCATGAGCAGGGCATGGCGAATCCTTGGATGAGCCCAGTACCAGATAGTAATGTGCAAGCTCTGCAATTATTGAAGCCTCCTTGGATGGCGGGGAATACCCATGGACTGCCCCTGCCTTCCCTTGAGGGTTGACCGTGATGTCTATGGCCGTTCTACTTTGACCAGCTGTGATGTGGACGACACGACAACATAATGTATCCTTCGAAACCCCCAGGAAGGTTAACCTGAGAAAAATAAATGCCTGCAGAAGTCGGATGTGCCGGCCTAAAGGTTGCAAATAAATTGGCAGAACTCAAAAACGTCTCAGTGAAATGTCCCTCGTGCCCGTAACAGTTCTGTTTATCTTGTCTTCTGAATATAAAAAGGATTAAAAAATAAAGTTGATTTGATATGATTTGATTTGATTTGATGTTTATACAGCATCCAACACATGTCCGAACCGAAAGCTCGCTGAGTGGACGCCGTCTGCAGACCGACCGTACTTGGTTTGTGCGGGGAGCGGCCTGTGACGAAAGAAATGCCCAATGCATGGAAGTGAGGAATTAAAGCAGCCATGTGCAGGAAGTGGCGATTCCTTAGGTGAGCCCGTTACCAGAGCGTTATGCATCGGCTCTACAATTATGGAAGCCTCTTTTGATGGCGGTAAATGCCCATGGACCCCTGCCTTTCCTTGAGGGCTGACCGTGAAGTCTTTGACCGTTCTAACTTGACCAGATCTTATGTGGACGGTACCACAACAGTGAGGGTCCCCCAGGACGGCCAATCTGGTTTTTCAAAATAACGTCCACTAAAGTCGGATGTGTTGGCTTAAGGGTTTTGGCCCAAGGGTGCATAACGAAACACACCGCAATTACGTCTGGAAAATAAACAACACTCCGGATGAACGCAAAGAAGAAGAAGAAGATACCGACACTCCTCAATGCCATGACATCAAACTGTCCATCCTCCTTTGATCAACAAGTATCACATGACCTAGAAACTTGTCTCTGGCCATGCTGAAAGTGCTGTTCTCTATAGGCCCAACCGCAAGAAGACTCTTTTATACGTATCATTTATCTACTTAAAGTAAATTATTTTTACTCAACTGTCTTGTTTTATTGTTGTCGTTTTATTTATTTATTTATTTATTTATTTTTTTTTTTTTTTCATAATGGAAATGTAACCAGAATACCCAACAATAATCTGCCTTCTGGACTTTTAATGATATACCTGGTACATAACCCACTCACACATATTTCTGACGACGCCTTCGCTGCATCGGCGTCAACACTACAGAGTGTATACATTTTAGAAGCCCGGTTCAACAGTTTACCAATAGCACTACAGAAACTGACCAGTTTGATCGACCTGATCATTGAAGAGACTACCATACAAGACTGGGATACTGCTACACTGAAACATATTGGGGCTACTCTTGAGAATCTTCAACTAAGGAATGTGGGTTTATCTTCATGGCCCAACTGGATTTCCAACTTCCATTTGCTGCATCACATCGATTTAAGCTGGAACTCTCTCAACTCTATCCCGGACGACGCTTTTAGCTCTGTCAGAGAGACACTGACAACTCTCTACCTTTCACACGGTGGCTTGACCCATGTACCACAAGCATTTTCCGCACTTTTACATCTGCACACCCTTGCGTTAGACGGCAACAATTTTACAGATGTGTCAGAAATTGAAAAGATTACCGGATCGCCACATGCTCAGAAGCTGTCCTACTTATCATTGGACAATGATGGGTTTATGAGAGTGGCAAACTTCTCCAACCTGACGAGTCTAAAAGCACTTAGCTTATATAATAACAGAATATCGGATGTTCCTGCTGACTCACTGCCCGCTTCCTTATTATCATTGGACATTGGACGCAATAGGCTTTCATCTGTACCACAAGATGTAGCAAGCATGTCCGACCTTTCCTATTTAGACTTATCTTTCAACGTAATCGTAGACATTAAACCAAACACCTTTCCGTCACACTTGACAGAGCTAGACTTGAGATACAACAATATAAGTATCCTTACAAACTCAACTTTCAGAAGTCTCAATCTCTTACACGTTCTACATTTGGAACACAATCCCATTGCAAACCTCTCATCTTCAGCATTCTCAGATCTGATATATTTGCAATCCTTGTATCTTATTAGCTCACACCTGACAGAAATCCCTCTAGCTTTTGCTGAACTGAGCCCTATGATAGAGGTCTACTTCAGCTCGGATCAGCTGCTGTCCTGTCCTTGTCCAGCACCCAAAGAACTAGTTCAGTGGTTTACTTCACTTACATCTACTTGGCTAACAACTGTCAGATGCAGCAATGGACAGTTAATTCCATCATACCTAAGTGGTGATCAGTGTGGACCACCAGAAGCCATTCTTTAACACGAGTCTTTTACTGACTCTCTAGCAGACTGCAAAGAAGACATAGATATATTTTATAACGAATTAGACATGGTCGTTGTCCAGTGTAAAAATTTTAAAATGACTATCATACTCGGGGATTTCAATGCCAAAGTAGGCAACGAAAAGATGAGTTGTGTGACTGGTGGCTATGGCTTAGGTGAGAGGAATGAGAGAGGTGATAACTAATGACATGGGCAGAATATCATGAAATAGTAATAGGTAACACGTGATTTAAACAATATCCTCGACGATTATATATATGGAAAAGCCCTGGAGACAATATTCGCAATCAAATTTACTACATACTGATACCAAAGAGAATTGAATTGAATTGAATTGAATTCAATTAATCTTTATTTTCAAAGGGTAACAAATTGGTCGCGTAGGCCTTATTACATTCGGCCCTTCCAATCACTCATCTTTCGTTCATCAACAGTGCATGATGCATTCACATAGGAAAAAAAAACATTGTCAAATGAATGTTGTAAGCATAAACAATGCATATTCTCACGTTATGTGACACATCCCCCTCCCACACACACAACCCGCACCAACCCACACACACACACATCCCTCACCTACTCACACATCACCCATCCATACCCACACATCCCCCACCCACCACACATCCCCCACTCATTACACATTCCCCTCTCATCCCTCCACCCACTCACAGATCTCGCCACCAACCCAGACATCTCGCACCCATCCACACACACACACATCCCTCACCCACCCACACGCATCTTTCCACCCACTCACACATACCCAAATCCACTCAAGCTCACCCACACACACATGATCCACCCACACACCCTCCAACCACACACACATACCCCTCGCACACGCACATCCGGCACCAACACACATATCCCTCACCCACTCACACATCAACCACCCATACCCACACACCTTTCCATCCACACGCACATTTCCCCGCCCACCCACACAGTTCACAACCACCTCCCCCCCCCCAAACATCCACACACACACACATCCCCCACCGACACACATTCCCCCAACAACACACACATCTCCCTCTCAAACCACATCCCCCACACACACATCCCCCACCTACTAACACCTACGCAGACACACAAACCCAAACACACATCCTCATCTCACACATCCCTCACCCACCCAAACGCCCCATCCATACTCACATCCCTCCACCGACCAACCAACACATCTCCGCACTCATCTACACATCCCCCACAAACCCACACATCACCACCCACTCACTCACATCCCCAACCGCGACATCTCCCCACCACACACTTCTCCAATACTCCAACACACCTCTCCCACCCACCCACACACCTCTACAATCCACACATACACTCCCTATCCACACATTCCCTCACCCACACACAAATACCGACCGACACACACATCCCCAACCCACACACTTCTTCCATCCATATACACATCAGCCACACCCATCCCCAACCCATACACACATCCCCTCACCTCCTTCACACATCCCCACACACCCATCCACATACCCCCATCCACACATCCCACCCACCAATACCCACCCATTCACACACATCCCTCGCCCACACTGACACCCCCACCGACCCACTCAATTTCTTCCCAGAAACATCCCTCATCCATGCACATATTCCCCCACTCACCAACACATATTTCCACCCACCCACCCAGCCACACACACTTCCCCCACCCACAAACTCACCCCCAACACAAACACAATCCTCACATCTAGACACACACATAATGCTTCAAGTAATCAATGAAGCTAATGTGAACAAACTCCCACACATTACACACACCTACACTGACGATTATCATGAGCATTCTCACAAAAATGTAAAAAAATGGAGAGCAAATTATGCACATACATTGTGTAGCGTAAAAAAATAGTGATGCGATACAATAAGTTGATTCCTAAAATTGAAATAAGCATGATGTAATAAGAGATACAGAAGCAGTTTAGTAGGAGCAAAAACTAGACCAGGAGCAGATGTACAGAGTGGCCATGTACCAATTAAGGAAAGATGAGGTTAAGATTTAAAAACACAAAGAAATCTCCAAAGAAACATCCAGTTAGATCTATCATTACTTAGAACAGACAAAGCAAGTAGAGAAAGGTACAATGTTACTGTAAAGAACAGGTATAATGCCATGGAGATAATACAGACTATTGATGAACAAAGGGACATGTTGCGGGAATCAGTCCAACAGATATCAATTGAAATCATTCCAACTAAACATATAATTGCGAAAAAGAAATGGATGACTGATGACATTTTTCAGACGATGGACGAAAGAAGACAGAAAAAGCAAGACAAAGAAAATTATTATATAATGCATATAGAAATAGTAAATAAATGCAAAGAAGCTAAAGAAGTATGGCTGAATCAACAGCGCATGGAAATTGGGACAAACTTTGGGAATGCTGCACGCGATTTGGCAGCAAACCGCGTTGCGTTGGATGTTTACGAAATGGGTGCCGATCGTTCAGAAAGCAATGGCAATCTATTGAACGTAAACTTCCCAAGACATCACAACAGCAAAAACGTCTGGTGTTGACTGCAACGTCCTGTAAAGGATATGCACTAAACTTTTTTTATGGAAAAGACTCACATTCCATGTATCAACAAATCAATAGAATAACAGATAGGAAAACACGAAATGCCACTCGAACGGCGCAATATTGATTGGACAAGATGATATAGTCAATAGATGGGCGAAATATCTGGAAGAACTGTATGATGATAGAAGACCGGATGTAAATATTCAAAACAATTGTCAGTGTCCACTAATACATGCAGCGGAAGATGAAGATTGTCAGGGTCTTACAATCTAATGAATCTGGCTCGCTGGACCTAACATATGCGAGACATACACAAGTACAGAATGATTTGACGGGACACACGGTAACACTAAGTTTGATGGTTTTATTTACACTTCACATGCAACACAATCTAATTCGGCATGTGGCCATCACAAGGTGAATATCACAACCTATACATAATACATCAATGCACTCACAAACTCAAACCCACAGCTATGCAGTCTTTCTATCTTCTCACAAGAGCTACGAGCAATCGACATTCAGGCACAGAAACACAAGAGCCGCTTTCATACACGTCAGTCTCGTCCGATCCCCTAGCCGTGTCTCCTGTTTCCCGCTCACAGTGCTTGCCCTGTGGATTCGAGCGCAGCGAGAATTGCATGCGTCACGCTTGTACTGACTTGACCACTGACGGTCACTCTCTCTCGTCAGCGAGACCTGTGAATAGGTAACTGGTGTTCGCCTGGCGGGCGTAACGATGTCGCGGCATATCAATGAGGGATTATGACAAAGATGCAATACATCGCATACAAAAAGGAAGAGCACCCGGTCCAGATAACACTACAGTAGAGGAAAAGAAGGCTCTGGGTAATTTTGGAATAGAAACATTGATACCATTTCTAACTGACATCTACGCTAGTAGGTACAATCATAGTGACCTATTAAAATGCATCTTTATTGCGCTTCTAAAGAAACCAGGCGCATTAGAATGCGTAGAGCATAGCACTAAGTCTTATGAGTAACATGGCAAAGCCAGAATCATTATGGAAAACAAAAATAAGAAATAAGATTACACCAGAATTTGGTGATGAAAATGTGGATTTGTGGAAGGAATGGGCACAAACAACGCTGTATATATTCTCAGGACACCTGTGTGAAAGAGCTATAGAAGTAAAATCAGATCTGTACTTGTGCTTCATAGACTACACACAAGCATTTGACAATGTGAAGCATGAAGAAATAATACAATTACTAGAGTAGCTGAACATTGACGGCGGAAAGAACCCAACTGCAAAGCCAAATAGACGAGCTAAAGAATCAAACCAAGCTACTCCTAACACCGTCACAAACCAGCGACAATGAAAAACTGCTTGCTGAAATGAAAGAGATACAGCAAAACATCAAACAAGAGATGGAGCGCATGGCCGAGTTGAAGAAGGATAATGAAGAAATCCTACAAATGATCAAGACCGAAAGAGAACTGCTTAGAGCTGAAATGGAACTCTTCCAAAACAAACTAACAGAAACCACACAAGAGCTAGTAGCGAAACCGCAAGATGAAAACCAAGAGACCGAGCCTGAACCACAAGCTACAGCCAGCAGCCCACCCGCGATACCTGAGGCAGACAAAGGAAAACCAACATCTCGCTAGACATCCGAAGAAAACCGAGAGGGGCACCCTGATGACGGCACGGAGAGACCACAGTCACTTACCTTGGAGGAGCTACAGGAAAATCAAAGACTGGAGGAACTCAGGTACAAGGAATTCAAAAGGTGTTGGGATGAAAGAGAAAAAAAGAAACCCAAGAAATTCAGGTTACCGGTAGACTACCCAGATGTATGGTATGAACCTGAGTATGACCCTATACACTCGTAATACATAGAAAACGGAGAGAGAATACTATGGCTGAACGCGGAGGAAAAAATCGAAATGCAGCAGAAACTCAAACTCGATAGTGAAAACAGGCGGAAAAAGGAAACGTCGATAAGCTCCTACAGAAACTACACAAGAAAGGAGACAAAAAGACCAAATAGAAAGTCCTTATAAGGACTGTACCCAGACGAGCCAGGAGCCTGCACCAACAAAGAAAACAAGAGGAAACATGCACAAAGGACAGCCGCCGACCGATCCCCCAGCTGGAGTGGGACTACGAAAAGTCCTTATAAGGACTGCAGCCAGTCAAGCCAGATGAGCCAGGAGCCTACACAAACAAAGAAGACCACAAGAACAGACGAGCACAAAGGATAGCCGCCGACCACTGCTGACGTCACAGACACAAACGCTACATAACCAGTCCGAGATAGGACCCACAAGACAAGAATTAGGGTGAATAAACCCACAAAAACCACGTACCTCAACAATAACCACAGCTGATGAAGCAGGTTAGACGAGGTCGAATTTGGAATTTTTGTTTTTGAAAATTGGAATTGGAATTGGACATTGACGGCAAAGATCTGAGAATAATAAAGAACATATACTTGGCAGCAATCTGCAGCCGTAAGAATCAACAACTTGGTAGGAACATATCAGTGTATAAAGAAGAGCGTCAGACAAGGCTGTGTATTGTCTCCTGACTTGTTCTCTTTGTACAGTGAATATATAATGTGATCTGCAGAAAATATGTCAGGGATCCTGGTTGGTGGATATAATATTAGGGGCGTTCATTTGAAACCCCTTCCAGTGGCCTTATTACAAAAGCATGAAAGAAACATTAGCAGGTGTGGTAGAATTAAACAAAGCATTCATTATGAATGAATTATGCACCATGGGTTGGTCAGAAGAAGTCGCGGTAGGCATTCAGGCAAGCATCCCATTGCTTAGGTAGGCGGCGAATGCTGTACGCAAAAAAGGATTGTAGTTGCTCACTGAACCAAGTATTTACCGCGTTCATTACGTCTGCATCTGTGTGAAATCGTTACCCCTTGAGAGCTTTTTTAGAGGTCCGAACAAATGAAAATCACATGCTGACAAATCAGGACTATAGGCTGGATGCTGCAGAATTTCCCACTTCTTCCTTGCTAATGCTTCCTGCACAATCTTTGCGACATGCGGACGAGCATTATCGTGCAATAAAATCACACCGCGAGAAAGCATGCCGGGTCTTTTATTCTTGATGGCGTTTTGCAGCTTGTCTAGTGTTTGCGAGTAGTAGGTAGAGTTGATGGTGACACCAGGTTCTTTAAAGTCGGCCAACAATAGCCCTTCATGGTAAAAAAAAATGCGCCCAGCATAACATTACAAGCGGAAACCTGTAACATGCATTTTTTGGCTTTTGGTGATCCAGCATGCTTCCATTGCATGCTCTCTCTCTCTCTTGCTGCTCGGCTCAAAGTGGTGACAGCATGATTCATCGCCTGCCACTATGTGGAAGAGAAATGCATCACACTCCACTCTGTAACGCAGCAAGTGATTCAAAGTTCCTCTTTTTGGTGGTCGGTCAACATCCGTGGTACCCACTGTGAACACACCTTCCGATATTGCAGTTTCTTACGAACGACCTTTTGAATTGTTCCAATTGACACATCAAATTCTTTCGCTAGTAAACGTATGCTTCGACAACGGTTCATCTGTACTGCTGTATCAATTTTGGATGCCCCGGCCGTCGAAGATCTGTCGTAAACCGACGTCCTTTCCGAAACATTCGTGCCCTGTCTGCCACTGTTGTCTTTGACACAAATTTGTTACTGTAGGCTGCCTGCATTCTTCGATGAATGTCCATTGGTCGACATCCTTCAAATGAAAGAAACTGAATCTACGCTCTTTGAGCTTCTTTGGGCGGATTTTGGATCAACCTGGCCATTTTCTCAACGTTCAGAAACAGAACCTATGCATCATGGAACGATAAGCACTTGCACTTTTATTCATTGGTCAGTACTTATCACATGACTATGACATGATCATGCTTCAACGCACGCAATTACGCGCGGTGCAGCAAGAACGGATTTCAAATGAACGCGCCTTATACTTACGTTATGCTAACGACACCGTCTTAATTAAGGAAATGATAGATACAGTGGTTGGGAGGAGTGAAAGATTGGGCCTTAGTTTGAATAATACAAAGACAGAATGTATGGTGATATCAAAGAGAAAAAGAGTGTGCGTAAATGTGCAATTAAAGTGCATGACGTAATTTCGGACAAGTGCAGACATTCAGATATCTAGGCACATGGATAACATCAGATGGAGGAAGATGCATCACTAAGATAAAGAGCAGAATAGGACAAGCAAAAACTGCATTCTATCAAATGAAGAACGTTTTGTGCAATACGTCATTGTCCTTGAAAATCTTAAAAAAGAGTTCTTGCATGTTACATAGAACCAGTTTTAAAATATGGCTGCGAGTCTTGGACAGTTAGTAAACAGGCGAGAAAAAAAAATTGCATGGAAGCCTTGGAAATGTGGTTTTAAAGAAGAATGCTAACAATTAATTGGACAGCTAAAAGGAGCAATCAGGACGTTTTAAAGGAACAAAGACAACTTATCACAAACATCAAAAAGAGGTAGTCATTGATGTTTTTACCACGTTATGAGAACAAAATAACTGGAACTCGTTCCGACAACCGGAAATATTTGCGGAAAGAGAGATAGAGGAAGACAGCGTGAAAATATTATTGACAGTTTTGTGTCATGGCGCGGAAGGGAGTCAACACACGAATTGATCCATGAAGTCGGAGATCGTAATTTGAGGAAAGGCATGATCTCCCACGCCGACCGGCAAGGCACCGGATGATAATGATGAGCTGTAACTCAATCAGTAAATCCACTATTTATAGATGTATCCTCGTCTCCTTCTTTTTATTATTTATTTTCTGTATTAATTCAAGTGCACATTTGTAACTGCGGACAGTTCAGTTACGCGCTTTTACAGTACGCCGCAATCAACCCCAGCATTTGTTGACTGTTGTAATTTTCACATTCAAAACAATGTATTCCCTTAGTGTATTTTAACACAGAAGTCACAACCATAATGCTGCACGATTTATTGCCTGGTATATTTCGCCGCAAACTGCAGGGTCATACTTGTTTGTGATTTACTACGACCGTTTACGTTCAGTAGTTTGCCATTGCTTTCTGAGCGACCGACACTCATACCGTTGTTAAAAATCAACGCAAGGCAGTCTGCTGAACCTAGGAAGTAATGTAAAACATACAGTCAAATGTACGTAAAGTACGTGACCCATTTTTACATACCTTATGATGTGCTGGGATATGGTGTTGACCTATATTTTCCCAGACCAATCAGCGAACCAGGGTTGATGTGGTCAATACTACGCCGATCATCTTGCCTTCCCAAGACATTTGCTGGAGGCAAGTTTAGTCTGAGCTAGATCTGGGAGCCCTCCGTGTATTATAGGGAAGCCATGCTTGCTTGCTTGCTTGTGTTCGTTGGCATGAGCTCCAACGCGAAGTCCTGTATGTCGGATGAAGGCATCCTGTTGTCCAACGTCAGTGTGATGTCATACAGGACCTGAGGTTTGCGTGAGTATCAGTTGTCCCATGTCTGGCTTATTGGTGTGCAGACTGGTGGTTCCTCGCCGTACAGGCAGACACTCTCCGACTTCGGAGGAATCGGCGATCCTACTGACTTTAGCCAGGACCCCGAAGGTACCTGTTGCCCAGGACGCTCGACGAGGACGCGTAAATAGGTCTTGGCCAGTATATAATCCGGCCCTGGTGCCTTGGAAACAGCCATGAATAGTAACACTATAACCCGCCATGCCTGTCGCAAGAATGCATGTCGCAAGAAGCAAACAGGGAGATCCTGGGGTTGGATATACACTGGGAACGCCCGAGGACAATGTAACTAGACACTCCCATGTCTACAGGGAAAACCCGAAGACAATGTAACTAGACACTCTCTTGTCTACTGGGAAAACCTAAGGATAATGTAACAAGACATTCTCTTGTTAACTGGGAAAACCTAAGGACAATGTAACTAGACACTCGCTTGTCTACTGGGAAAACCCGAGGACAATGTAACTAGACCATCTCTTGTCTACCACAAGCATTGGCCATGCCCTGCAATCTGAGCACCATTGCCTTACGTTGCAATGATTTTATAGACGTGTCTGGAATTGAAAAATGTAACCCGGGTATCATTTGCTCACAAGATTGAATACTTATCTCTTGACTTAAACGGGCTGACGAAAATAGCAATCCTCTCAAATTTGACCAGTCTAGAATCACTTTCCTTATCCAGTAACAGAATACCTGATGTACCTGCCGGCTTACTGTCCGATTCTCTAACATCATTGCATACAATATTCCTTCATTAATAGTACCAGAAGATGCTCTCAACATGCCCAACTTTTCCTAATTTGACTTGTCTAACAACCTGATCACATGGATTGGACTAAACTCCGTCCCGTCAAGTTTGACAGACGTAAAACTGAGCTCTAATTACGAACTCAACCATGAGAAATCTCAACCTTTTGCGCTATCTAGATCTTGATGACAACCTCATCTCAACAATCTCACCAGATGCATTCTCAGATCTTATATCATTGCGATCTATTCCCCTAGCAGGATCAAACATAACAGAAATCCATCTGGCTTTTATACTATTGCGTTCTCACATACAGATATTCTGGATACAACTCAGCCACTGTCTTGTCCTTGCTCAGCACCCCAAGAATTAGTTCACCAGTTAGTAGTATGTTCCGTGGTATTTGAGTATATTTTCAGGATTGACCTCTAAGGATTGGCCCCAATCCTTAGGATTAGGGTTAGGGTTAGGGTTAGGGTTAGGGGTTAGGGTTAGGGTTAGGGTTAGGGGTTAGGGGTTAGGGGTTTGGGTTAGGGGTTAGGGTTAGGGCTTAGGGTTAGGGTAGGTATCTAGGTCATATGTAAGGGTCGATAATTCTAATAAAAGAGTGTTTTTCTAAGGGCAGATAATTGAGTTTGTTTATCATATTTTAAATAAGTGTAAACAAAATAAACAACCAACAACCAAGGGCGCGCGGGGGCAGGCGCAGAAGCGAGCGGGGCGGAGCGGTCGCATGGAGCAGTCGGGGTCGAATCCAGTAATACAGTGTCATGTAGTAACAACTTGGGCAGGCATTGCTGAGTGACCACAAGGCGGGTCAGTGGCGAGTGCGGGTGATGGGGCTAGACGGTTCGAACCCTTGAGCCACGTCGGGTGTCATGTGACTATTGTAATAAGTAAAAAGGTAAATATGGCGTATATATGATCTGTAGTGGGTCGTAGTGGCCTATACACTATCATGTAGATTACACCTCTTCAAATGAAAACCTTAAAAAAGTAAAGATGGCCGGTAGTAACGGGTGTAAGGGGCGTGGCTTAGTGTTATTCGTTGATAAGGAGTAGATGAGCGGAGAATTAGCTAGAGAAGTGCTTCTGAACATTTTAAAGGGGTGGGCGAGTGGTGAAGTGGCTAAATGAATGCGTCGGTTCCTTGCTAAGAGACAGAGGAGTTGCTAGATAAAGGCTCCAGGTCGTTGTCAAGGGGTAGGTGATTGTAGAAATAGCTAGATAACTGCCTCTGATCCTTGTTAAGAGGTGGGAGAGGGATGGAGTGGTTAGATAATTACGCCCGTTCCTTGGTAAGTGCCAGGGTGATCGAGTGGAGAAGTGGGTAAATAATGGCATGGAGGTCTACCACCGACACATTCAACACATAATGACGGCGTCGGTCGTCAGAAGACCTAGGATATTTTCATTATATGTCTATTGTAAAGGGGTCGACTGTTTATTATAACGGTGGTTACTATTATCTGTAGTGGATGGGACGTAAATACTATCATCATACCGTTTACAACTCTACAAAGGAAAACCTTAAAATGTAAAGATGGCCGATAGTTTTAGTTGGTATGACTTTGTGATATTCGTTGTTAAGGGGTGGAGTGAGTGGATGATTAATTAGATAAACGCTTCTGAACACTATCAGCGGGTTCGAATCAAAGTGAGGCGGTCTAGTGGTAGAAGAAATATTGACATTAGCTGGTTACTTAGTTGTGATTTCGAACTCTGGTGTTATTAACCCGGTTATAATTAGAAACGTAGAGGTGGTGTGCTGGTTTAGGAGTATGTTTAGGTGATACCCCAGACACTGTGGAAGTGACAGGTTCGAATCTCGGTACTTTGTCGTTGGTAAAATTGCCAGTCATCAACATGTGGGTCTCTAGTTGATCATAAGATGTAGGGGCGCTTTGTCCGGCCTTGTCGCCGCGGCCACAAGTCCCACCGGTGATGAAAAACACAGGCAGCAGATTTCACCGTTGTACCTACGAGTTACAAAATGTAACCTAACTTAAAAATCAAAATATGATATACTCAATACCATAACAGGTGTTACAAAAAACCGATACGCATCTTCATAACGGCTAATCCATGGGATTATCATCCTCGTAATGACCAAGTCAGGTTAATAATATTTCTGATATTTCCGCCATTGCAAATAGTTCGCAATATTAATAAAGGTTTATATAAAGGTTGGAAGAGGATTAAGGCATTAACACCTATTGTCGGGACATCCAATAAAAATCAATAACACTACCCTCGATTTTTCTCATAATTGGCGATGGAGATTATGGGCTAGGTGTATGTGTCCTTATGCAGTTAAAACAAGTGGTATGAGTAGGAGATATCACAAACAGTATCAGCATGTGCCACTCTGATCTTAAATATCAGTAGTTCGTTATTCTTGTGACATTGAAAACGCTTGGGGCATGAAAAAGGATGGTGTACTATGTTATTGGGCAGTGTGCATAGATTGACCAATATGTGAAGGTGATACATGTCACCTCTTTCAGTGCATCGTAGCTTTGTTGTGAGTTGTCGCCTATTACATCCGGGTGTAAAAATAATCAAACATATTTCATATCAACTCAGTAGACATGCCTCTATATAGCGGCACTGCGAACTTGGCTAGAGTCTACTTTAGGAAAGTATCGTGTATCCGTGTATACGGGTTTACCACTGCTTATAGATGTGTGTAGTATTATTGGAAAGCGTCATTTACGTATACATTATCAAAGTATGTTGCCTTATAGAGCTGGTATAGTGTCTATGTGTCTGCTATGCTGCCTGTTTGTCATGTTGCCTTGTAGTATTTGGAGGGAATTTCATGCGGGTGTCTAATGAACTTTTTAAAAAAAACGATGTCTCAGAATCCACAACGCCACTGGCATTAGAGGCATTTCAGCTTGTCTGCTCACTGACCTCGCTTCACGGTCATACAAAAGTACACTATCTATGTGGCACTTAAACACTCCTTTTATTTCTCATTACAGTCGACAACTTTATATTAGTCAGTATGTATTCCAACTTGCAAAAGACGACCTTCATCACAGCGATTCTTGTTCCAACGCTTTAAAGCCACCTCCCATCAGACATTGTGTTTTTCTGTCCCTGTAGTCTCTTGGCTACTGTTTCCCCATGTCAAGCTCTATGTCTCTACGCGTATGTATTAGTGTGGTAGAAGTAAACCAACATCTCACAAGATAGACATGTAATACCACCATGTATAGGGAAATGTGGGTAATGGTTACATGCGGTCAAAGATGGCGTTGCATCCTGTCACACGCGTAAGGGTACAGCCGAGACCTAATGGTTAAGAGGGATACTACAGAAAAAAACGGCGTTCTGTTATCGATTGAACCAGAGGACCTAACTCGTGATGACCACCGTGTACGGGAGTGATTCTTCACCCGCGTCAACAGGGCGTCGGAAGTTTAAAAAGGTCCCTTTTCTCTAGCTTCTCTATGTCCGAGGCGTCCTACGGTCACCAAGTAACAGCAAAGAACACGAAACTACTACTACTACCGAGGCCTCTATACACCACAAGGCAGTTTCGAATATAGTATGCACAACTATAATAAAGCCATCACAGTGTTCGACTAACCTTTTCTCATAGACATAGAGGAGAGATGTGAGCACTGACACCAGTTGGGGGAGGTGTACCTTTTACTTAACAGCGATCGGGTCATACACCGACGAGTGTTTATCTATTCTTATTACCTGTGAACACAACAAGCTTCCCCGGATCAATCTTAGGTGTCTCATATAACATGACATATCATGTACCCGCTTGCCTGACCAGCGCAGTTATCGCGGCTCATAGCAGACATTTACACTTTCATTAACTCTTCTGACTGGCCAAATGGGTCTTTGCATCTTTCCGCAGAAACCTATTTCCAATGCCAATATATGTTTTTCAATGTGTCGGCTCATTGCCACATTTCACATCCAGACAAAAGTACAGGTTCTATGTACCACTCCAACAATCAAACAAGAAAACATGTTAGCCAAATTATTAAAAATGTTGGCCAAATACAGAAATATGTCGACCAGACTTATAAAATATAGTAAAATGTGTTAGACAAACTTATAAAACTCGTGGTAAAAATAAGAAATATCTCAACCAAGAATATAAAAAGTAGGGAAAAGGCTAGTCAAACTAATGAAAATGTTGGCCAAATACAGAAATGACTCGACCATCTTATAAAATGTCGGAAAAATTATTAGCCAAACTGACAAAACTGTTGGTCAAAATAAGAAACGTCTCGACTAACATTATAGAAAAGTAGGGAAAATGGTAACCAAACTAATTAAAAATTGTGACCAAAATAGAAAATATCTCGACCAAACTTATTAAAAATAGGAAGATTGTTCGTCAAATGTTAACAATATTGGGCAAGTAGGAAATCATGTTAGCCAAATAGGAAAAATATCGATCAAACTTATAGATGTCTCGTCCAAACTTATAAAATGTATGAACATTTGTTAGCCAAAGGTGAAAAATATTGGCCAAGTAAAGAAATATCTCATCCGAATTTATAACAAGTAAGAAAACATGCCAGTAAAACCAACAAATATGTCGACTGAAGTTATACAATAGGCGAAACGATGGACAAACTTATAAAGATGTCGACCGTTATAAGAAAATGTGGTACCCAAATTAGGAAAAATATTGACCAAGTTTTGAAATATCTCGACCAAACTTACAAAAAATAGGAAAATATGTCGACTAAAGTAGGAGCATTTGTTAGGCAAAGATGAAAAATATTGGTCAAGTAAAGAAATATCGCATACAAACTTTTAAAATGTAGGAAACTTTATTAACCAAATGTGAAAAATATTGTCCAAGTAAAGACATGCTTCAACTAATCTTATAAATATGTCGTCCAAACTTATAAACATTAGGAAAATGTGTTAACCAAATGGGAAAAATATTGGCCAAGTGGAGAAATATCTCAACCATACTTATGAAAAGTAGGAAAATGTGTTAACCTAATGAGAAAAATATCGCCCAAGTGAAGAAAAAAGTTACACAAAACTTATAAACATTAGGAAAATGTGTTAACCTAATGAGAAAAATATCGCCCAATTGAAGAAAAAAGTTACACAATACTTATAAAACTTAGGAAAATGTGTTAATCTAATGAGAAAAATATTGGTCAAGTAAAGAAATATCGCATACAAACTTTTAAAATGTAGGAAACTTTATTAACCAAATGTGAAAAATATGTGGGCTAAACTATGAAATATGTTGACCGAAGTAAGAAAATGCGTTAACCAAATGGGAAAAATATTGGCCAAGCGGAGAAATATCTCAACCATACTTATGAAAAGGAGGAAAATGTGTTAACCTAATGAGAAAAATATCGCCCAAGTGAAGAAAAAAGTTACACAAAACTTAGACAACTTAGAAAAATGTGTTAACCTAATGAGAAAAATATCGCCCAATTGAAGAAAAAAAGTTACACAAAACTTATAAAACTTAGGAAAATGTGTTAACCTAATGAGAAAAATATTGACCAAGTAAAGGAAAACGTACACCAAACTTTTGAAAAGTAAGAAAGTTTGTTAACCAAAAGGGAAAAATATATGGGCTAAACTATGAAATATGTTGACCGAAGTAAGAAAATGTGTTAACCAAATGGGGAAACATGTTGGTCAAGTAAAGAAATATCGCAGCCAAACTTTTAAAATGTAGGAAATCTTATTAACCAAATGTGAAAAATATATGGGCTAAACTAGGAAATATGTTGACCGAAGTAAGAAAATGTGTTAACCAAATAGGAAAAATATTGGCCAAGTGGAGAAATATCTCAACCATACTTATAAAAATTAGAAAAATGTGTTAACCTAATGAGAAAAATATCGCCCAAGTGAAGAAAAAAGTTACACAAAACTTATAAAACTTAGAAAAATGTGTTAACCTAATGAGAAAAATATCGCCCAATTGAAGAAAAAAAGTTACACAAAACTTATAAAACTTAGGAAAATGTGTTAACCTAATGAGAAAAATATTGACCAAGTAAAGAAAAACGTACACCAAACTTCTGAAAAGTAAGAAAATTTGTTAACCAAAAGGGAAAAATATGTGGGCTAAGCTATGAAATATGTTGACCGAAGTAAGAAAATGTGTTAACCAAAGAGGGGAAAATGTTGGACAAAACATGAAACATCTCGACCAAATTTATAAATATCTCGTGTAAACTTATAAAAAAGTAGGAACAAATATTGCTTCTGTAGTTATGTCAAACGTGTCTTGAACTTTTATCGGAACAGACATTTCACAAGACATAATCATCAACGTCAACACTTTCCCTCTTTTACATTACCGAAAGCTCCAACTTATCAGTCCAGAGTATCCACTAAAGAAGCACTTATGCATACTAATCACCCAGCTCTTCACACTCTTGGTTTTTTCTTATCTAACACAAAGTGTCTCTGTCTTTCATAGATAGCTTCACAACTTTTCTATGTAGCACCACTATCAACTCCAAACCTTCGTTGCACATGAGCTCTAATGAAACAGTCATAACAACATTTATGGCAATGCAATCTGTGGCTCCACTTGGGATAGTTTCAATATCATCTGAGTATTCGTCAGCAAAGATCCACTTCCCATGGCTGACATCTTCAACTTTCTATACCACAATGTCTGCTACACTAACCTTCCATTGGTCCATCTTTCAACAATACAAAGAGTGTTCTCGAAGTCTAGCTAACATAACATTGCTTACTTTGTCCACCTCTATCACACTTTGTCATTTCACAGCTGCAATAGTGGCAAGTCTGCAACCAACCAACAGTGTCTGTTATGAAGTCGATCTTTCTTAAAACCAAGTCTGCCTTATTGAGCCCTTGAATACCCTCTACCACATCGTCTAACCGACTTTCAACGTTTCATACCAAATAACATTAACATTCTCTTTGATTACAGAACAGCTGATTTCTGCTAACTAGGCAGGGGTGCTGGTCGATGACCATATTCGTTGTCTAGAATAGCGCCTAGTAGGTTAGGGGGCATATGATTTATCTCCACGAGGTTGGAAAATCTGCCTAGTCAGCAGAAAATCAAAGAGAATGTTAATGTTATTTGGTATGAAACGTTGAAAGTCGGTTAGACGATGTGGTAGAGGGTATTCAAGGGCTCAATAAGGCAGACGTGGTTTTAAGAAAGGTCTGCTTCATAACAGACACTGTTGGATGGTTGCAGACTTGCCACTATTGCAGCTGTGAAATGACAAAGTGTGATAGAGGTGGACAAAGTAAGCAATGTTATGTTAGCTAGACTTCGAGAACACTCTTTGTATTGTTTTAAGATGGACCAATGGAAGGTTAGTGTAGCAGACATTGTGGTATAGAAAGTTGAAGATGTCAGCCATGGGAAGTGGATCTTTGCTGACGAATACTCAGATGATATTGAAACTATCCCAGGTGGAGCCACAGATTGCATTGCCATAAATGTTGTTATGACTGTTTCATTAGAGCTCATGTGCAACGAAGGTTTGGAGTTGTTAGTGGTGCTACATAGAAAAGTTGTGAAGCTATCTATGAAAGACAGAGACACTTTGTGTTAGATAAGAAAAAACCAAGAGTGTGAAGAGCTGGGTGATTAGTATGCATAAGTGCTTCTTTAGTGGATACTCTGGACTGATAAGTTGGAGCTTTCGGTAATGTAAAAGAGGGAAAGTGTTGACGTTGATGATTATGTCTTGTGAAATGTCTGTTCCGATAAAAGTTCAAGACACGTTTGACATAACTACAGAAGCAATATTTGTTCCTACTTTTCTATAAGTTTACACGAGATATTTATAAATTTGGTCGAGATGTTTCATGTTTTGGCCAACATTTTCCCCTCTTTGGTTAACACATTTTCTTACTTCGGTCAACATATTTCATAGCTTAGCCCACATATTTTTCCCTTTTGTTTAACAAATTTTCTTACTTTTCAGAAGTTTGGTGTACGTTTTTCTTTACTTGGTCAATATTTTTCTCATTAGGTTAACACATTTTCCTAAGTTTTATAAGTTTTGTGTACTTTTTTTCTTCAATTGGGCGATATTTTTCTCATTAGTTTAACACATTTTTCTAAGTTTTATAAGTTGTGTGTAACTTTTTTCTTCACTTGGGCGATATTTTTCTCATTAGGTTAACACATTTTTCTTATTTTTATAAGTATGGTTGAGATATTTCTCCACTTGGTCAATATTTTTCCCATTTGGTTAACACATTTTCTTACTTCGGTCAACATATTTCATAGTTTAGCCCATATATTTTTCACATTTGGTTAATAAAGTTTCCTACATTTTAAAAGTTTGGCTGCGATATTTCTTTACTTGACCAACATGTTTCCCCATTTGGTTAACACATTTTCTTACTTCGGTCAAGATATTTCATAGTTTAGCCCATATATTTTTCCCTTTTGGTTAACAAATTTTCTTACTTTTCAAAAGTTTGGTGTACGTTTTCCTTTACTTGGTCAATATTTTTCTCATTAGGTTAACACATTTTCCTAAGTTTTATAAGTTTTGTGTAACTTTTTTTCTTCAATTGGGCGATATTTTTCTCATTAGGTTAACACATTTTCCTCCTTTTCATAAGTATGGTTGAGATATTTCTCCGCTTGGCCAATATTCTTCCCATTTGATTAACGCATTTTCTTACTTCAGTCAACATATTTCATAGTTTAGCCCATATATTTTTCACATTTGGTTAATAAAGTTTCCTACATTTTAAAAGTTTGTATGCGATATTTGTTTACTTGACCAATATTTTTCTCATTAGATTAACACATTTTCTTAAGTTTTATAAGTATTGTGTAACTTTTTTCTTCAATTGGGCGATATTATTCTCATTAGGTTAACACATTTTCCTAATTTTTATAAGTTTTGTGTAACTTTTTTCTTCACTTGAGCGATATTTTTCTCATTAGGTTAACACAAATTTCCTACTTTTCATAAGTATGGTTGAGATATTTCTGCACCTGGCCAATATTTTTCCCATTTGGTTAACACATTTTCCTAATGTTTATAAGTTTGGACGACATATTTATAAGATTAGTTGAAACCTGTCTTTACTTGGACAATATTTTTCACATTTGGTTAATAAAGTTTCCTACATTTTAAAAGTTTGTATGCGATATTTCTTTACTTGACCAATATTTTTCATCTTTGCCTAACAAATGCTCCTACTTTAGTCGACATATTTTCCTATTTTTTGTAAGTTTGGTCGAGATATTTCAAAACTTGGTCAATATTTTTCCTAATTTGGGTACCACATTTTCTTATAACGGTCGACATCTTTATAAGTTTGTCCATCGTTTCGCCTATTGTATAACTTCAGTCGACATATTTGTTGGTTTTACTGGCATGTTTTCTTACTTGTTATAAATTCGGATGAGATATTTCTTTACTTGGCCAATACTTTTCACCTTTGGCTAACAAATGTTCATACATTTTATAAGTTTGGACGAGACATCTATAAGTTTGATCGATATTTTTCCTATTTGGCTAACATGATTTCCTACTTGCCCAATATTTTTAACATTTGACGAACAATTTTCCTATTTTTAATAAGTTTGATCGAGATATTTCCTAGTTTGGTCACAATTTTTAATTAGTTTGGTTACCATTTTCCCTACTTTTTTATAATGTTAGTCGAGACGTTTCTTATTTTGACCAACAGTTTTGTCAGTTTGGCTAATAATTTTTCCTACATTTTATAAGTTGGTCGAGATATTTCTGTATTTGGCCAACATTTTCATTAGTTTGACTAGCCTTTTCCCTACTTTTTATATTCTTGGTTGAGATATTTCTTATTTTTACCCGAGTTTTATAAGTTTGTCTAACACATTTTACTATATTTTATAAGTCTGGTCGACATATTTCTGTATTTGGCCAACATTTTTAATAATTTGGCTAACATGTTTTCTTGTTTGATTGTTGGAGTGGTACATAGAACCTGTACTTTTGTCTGGATGTGAAATGTGGCAATGAGCCGACACATTGAAAAACATATATTGGCATTGGAAATAAGTTTCTGCGGAAAGATGCAAAGACCCATTTGGCCAGTCAGAAGAGTTAATGAAAGTGTAAATGTCTGCTATGAGCCGCGATAACTGCGCTGGTCAGGCAAGCGGGTACATGATATGTCATGTTATATGAGACACCTAAGATTGATCCGGGGAAGCTTGTTGTGTTCACAGGTAATAAGAATAGATAAACACTCGTCGGTGTATGACCCGATAGCTGTTAAGTAAAAGGTACACCTCCCCCAACTGGCCTCAGTGCTCACATCTCTCCTCTATGTCTATGAGAAAAGGTTAGTCGAACACTGTGATGGCTTTATTATAGTTGTGCATACTATATTCGAAACTGCCTTGTGGTGTATAGAGGCCTCGGTAGTAGTAGTAGTTTCGTGTTCTTTGCTGTTACTGGGTTACCGTAGGACGCCACGGACATAGAGAAGCTAGAGAAAAGGGACCTTTTTAAACTTCCGACGCCCTGTTGACGCGGGTGAAGAATCATTCCCGTACACGGTGGTCATCACGAGTTAGGTCCCCTGGTTCAATTGATAACAGAACGCCGTTTTTTTTCTGTAGTATCCCTCTTAACCATTAGGTCTCGGCTGTACCCTTACGCGTGTGACAGGATGCAACGCCATCTTTGACCGCATGTAACCATTACCCACATTTCCCTATACATGGTGGTATTACATGTCTATCTTGTGAGATGTTGGTTTACTTCTACCACACTAATACATACGCGTAGAGACATAGAGCTTGACATGGGGAAACAGTAGCCAAGAGACTACAAGGACAGAAAAACACAATGTCTGATGGGAGGTGGCTTTAAAGCGTTGGAACAAGAATCGCTGTGATGAAGGTCGTCTTTTGCAAGTTGGAATACATACTGACTAATATAAAGTTGTCGACTGTAATGAGAAATAAAAGGAGTGTTTAAGTGCCGCATAGAACCTGTACTTTTGTATGACCGTGAAGCGAGGTCAGTGAGCAGACAAGCTGAAATGCCTCTAATGCCAGTGGCGTTGTGGATTCTGAGACATCGTTTTTGTAAAAAGTTCACTAGACACCCGCATGAAATTCCCTCCAAATACTACAAGGCAACATGACAAACAGGCAGCATAGCAGACACATAGACACTATACCAGCTCTATAAGGCAACATACTTTGATAATGTATACGTAAATGACGCTTTCCAATAATACTACACACATCTATAAGCAGTGGTAAACCCGTATACACGGATACACGATACTTTCCTAAAGTAGACTCTAGCCAAGTTCGCAGTGCCGCTATATAGAGGCATGTCTACTGAGTTGATATGAAATATGTTTGATTATTTTTACACCCGGATGTAATAGGCGACAACTCACAACAAAGCTACGATGCACTGAAAGAGGTGACATGTATCACCTTCACATATTGGTCAATCTATGCACACTGCCCAATAACATAGTACACCATCCTTTTTCATGCCCCAAGCGTTTTCAATGTCACAAGAATAACGAACTACTGATATTTAAGATCAGAGTGGCACATGCTGATACTGTTTGTGATATCTCCTACTCATACCACTTGTTTTAACTGCATAAGGACACATACACCTAGCCCATAATCTCCAATCGCCAATTATGAGAACAATCGAGGGTAGTGTTATTGATTTTTATTGGATGTCCCGACAATAGGTGTTAATCCCTTAATCCTCTTCCAACCTTTATATAAACCTTTATTAATATCGCGAACTATTTGCAATGGCGGAAATATCAGAAATATTATTAACCTGACTTGGTCATTACGAGGATGATAATCCCATGGATTAGCCGTTATGAAGATGCGTATCGATTTTTTGTAACACCTGTTATGGTATTGAGTATATCATATTTTGATTTTTAAGTTAGGTTACATTTTGTAACTCGTAGGTACAACGGTGAAATCTGCTGCCTGTGTTTTTCATCACCGGTGGGACTTGTGGCCGCGGCTACAAGGCCGGACAAAGCGACCCTACATCTTATGATCAACTAGAGACCCACATGTTGATGACTGGCAATTTTACCAACGACAAAGTACCGAGATTCGAACCTGTCACTTCCACAGTGTCTGGGGTATCACCTAAACATACTCCGAAACCAGCACACCACCTCTACGTTTCTAATTATAACCGGGTTAATAACACCAGAGTTCGAAATCACAACTAAGTAACCAGCTAATGTCAATATTTCTTCTACCACTAGACCGCCTCACTTTGATTCGAACCCGCTGATAGTGTTCAGAAGCGTTTATCTAATTAATCATCCACTCACTCCACCCCTTAACAACGAATATCACAAAGTCATACCCACTAAAACTATCGGCCATCTTTACATTTTAAGGTTTTCCTTTGTAGAGTTGTAAACGGTATGATGATAGTATTTACGTCCCATCCACTACAGATAATAGTAACCACCGTTATAATAAACAGTCGACCCCTTTACAATAGACATATAATGAAAATATCCTAGGTCTTCTGACGACCGACGCCGCCATTATGTGTTGAATGTGTCGGTGGTAGACCTCCATGCCATTATTTACCCACTTCTCTACTCGATCACCCTGGCACTTACTAAGGAACGGGCGTAATTATCTAACCACTCCATCCCTCTCCCACCTCTTAACAAGGATCAGAGGCAGTTATCTAGCTATTTCTACAATCACCTACCCCTTGACAACGACCTGGAGCCTTTATCTAGCAACTCCTCTGTCTCTTAGCAAGGAACCGACGCATTCATTTAGCCACTTCGCCACTCGCCCACCCCTTTAAAATGTTCAGAAGCACTTCTCTAGCTAATTCTCCGCTCATCTACTCCTTATCAACGAATAACACTAAGCCACGCCCTTTACACCCGTTACTACCGGCCATCTTTACTTTTTTAAGGTTTTCATTTGAAGAGGTGTAATCTACATGATAGTGTATAGGCCACTACGACCCACTACATATCATATATACGCCATACTTACCTTTTTACTTATTACAATAGTCACATGACACCCGACGTGGCTCAAGGGTTTGAACCGTCTAGCCCCATCACCCACACTCGCCACTGACCCGCCTTGTGGTCTCTCAGCAATGCCTGGCTAAGTGGTTACTACATGACACTGTATTACTGGATTCGACCCCGAATGCTCCATGCGACCGCTCCGCCGCGCTCGCTCCTGCGCCTGCCCCCGCGCGCCCTTGGTTGTTGGTTGTTTATTTTTTTTACACTTATTTAAAATATGATAAACAAACTCAATTATCTGCCCTTAGAAAAACACTCTTTTATTAGAATTATCGACCCTTACATATGACCTAGATACCTACCCTACCCAAACCGCCCCGGTCCCGAGCTGGATTGGGGTCACTCCAGCAAGGTTAATCCAGACAATATAATTAGGCGCAGACAGAAACCATAACCCTAACCCCTAACCCTAAGCCCTAACCCTAACCCCTAACCCAAACCCCTAACCCCTAACCCTAACCCTAACCCCTAACCCTAACCCTAATCCTAAGGATTGGGGCCAATCCTTAGAGGTCAATCCTGAAAATATACTCAAATACCACGGAACATACTACTCCAGTTTACCTATCTTATATTCCCTCCGGTATATTTTGGTAGTTGCAGTAATTGACAGTGAATTAATTCATACGTGAGGGAGAGTCTGCACGACTATCAGCCACTTCTTAACATGAGGCGTTTGATGTCAATCAGGCTAGAAGCCCTTAAATGTATCAAAGATACCCGTTTCTTCTGCCATGTTTTCATTGTTAGTTCAAAAGCATGGTAATGGTTTACGAAATCAATGCAAATCATCGTCATTGTGCAGTAGGTCCTTAGCAGAACTTCGCTCTCGTCACGGGTCGTTGAAAAGGTTCTGCGTGATTTGCGAGTTCGCTTGCCTCATGCATTTGCATACACCTTCACTGAACTGTGTCTGTACTCCATCCATCATGTGCCATGCCGGTAAGCGTGGGCGGTCATGTTCTGCCATCTCACTCGATCAACAGAGTCGTGGATCAGTTCCGTGTTTCTGTCTCGACCATGCCACAAGGCCAAGCCATCCAGATACCTGTTTCTAGGTCTTCCCCTTGGTCTGTTCCCCTCGATCTTACCAGTTGTCACCAAGTTCTCCAAATCATTTCTTCTCATAACATGCCCAAAAAATTGTGACTGTCTACGTCTAATGTCTCTGATCAGTTTACGATCTTCATTTGTTTCTTGAAGGACTTGTTCATTGGTCTTTCTGGCTGTCCATGGTATTCTTTGCATTTTCCTCAGAAACCACATTTCTACAGCCATCAGATGTTTTTCAGCCTGGCTGTTCATTGTCCAAGCTTCACATCCATATAAAAGTACAGGTTCTATGTAGCATCTCAACACTCTTTTTCTCGTTTCAATTGACATCTTTTTATTGGTCAGTATGTTTTTCATCTTGCTAAAGGCTACTTTTGCCATGGCGATCCTTGTTCTAATCTCTTCAAGGCATCTCCCATCAGATGTTATTACTGTTCCGAGATAATTGTACCTATTCACTTGTTGAAGAATATTCCCATTTACTTGTATATTACAATGTGGTATTTCATTCTTCCTAGTGACGACCATAATCTGTGTCTTTTTACAATTTAATTCTAACCCTTGTTGTTCACTGTGTGTAACAACTGCATCTACTAAATTTTGCAGATCCTGTTCATTGTCTGCAATCAAGACTGTATCATTTGCATATCTAATGTTATTGATGCATCGTCCCCCAATGTTGATTCCTTCCATATTTTCAATATTTCTGAAAATATTTTCACTGTACAGGGAAAATAGATCTGGAGACATTACACATCCCTGTCTCACACCTCTCTTAATAGGCTGATATTGGCTTACTTCATTATCAACTCTTATGGCAGCTTGTTGTGTCCAATATATGTTTTTTACAAGTCTAAGGTCTTTCCCATCAATTTGTAGATCTTCAAGCATCCTTATCATGTTGACATGTCTCACTTTATCAAAAGCCTTTGTGTAGTCAATAAAGCAAAGGTGTAGATCTTTGTTTACTTCTATAGAACGTTCGATTACGGTTCTCAGTATATACACAGCATTTACTGTACCCTTGCCTACTACAAACCCACATTGTTCTTCTCCTATTTCAGGTTGTATTTTCCTCCTAACTCTTTGCATGATAATTCTTAGCAAAATCTTCGTGATGTGACTCATTATACTAATTGTTCGATGTTGATCACATTCCAAGGCTCCTGATTTCTTTGGGATTGCAATAAATACAGAATTACATAACTCATGAGGTATATTTCCAGTATCATATATTGTATTAAGCAGACTGGTAACTTTATCTATTCCATATTCTTCTAAAGCATTAATCATTTCTGTTGTGACGCTGTCTGGACCGGGGGTCTTGCCAGATTTCATATGATTAAGAGCATTCTGAACCTCCGTCTTCAAAATTGCTGGCCCTTCATTGTTATTTTGAACAATATATTGTTCGTCTCTGTTATCGCCATAAAGGTTTTTCACGTAATCTGACCATACATGTAAAATCTGATCTTTTTCTATTACGACTCTTCCATCTTTTGTCTTTAGGCAGCCTGCTGATGTACGTGTTCTTTGATTACTAATCTCCTGAATTCTTTTGTGCATTAGTTTCGTATTTTTACTGTTGTGTTGTTTTTCAATTTCTCTGCAATTTTTCTCAAGCCATGTTTCTTTAGCCTCCTTACATAAGGTTCTGACTTTTCTGTGAATTTCTTCATATTTGGCAGGATTATTTTTGTTCTGTCTTCTTGTTTCCATTAGTTGTAAAATTTCTTCAGTCATCCATGTCTTACGGCCCACTTTCTTTACTTTTGGAATAGTTGTTTCTGCTGCACAACTGATTGAATTCTTCAGCATTTCCCATTGATCATCTACATCTTGAAATAGGATCTCTAGATCAGACAATAAATCAAATTTGTTCTTTACTTCTATGTTAAAATTATCTTGTATTTCTTTGTCAGTTTTCAATTTGCACAAGTCATATTTAGGGTTTCCTGTCTGTACTCGTGCGGGGACTTCTCCAGCTGACATATTTCCGTCACTGTTCTATAGCTGTGACAACGGACTTTCATGTGGCTGGAACCACAGAATTATACCCACGTTGTTGTTCTATATGATTCAATGGGCTTGATCAGAAAGGTCAGGGTGGGTTGTGTACGTAGGCAGTAGACTGAATCGCAGCGCCCCTCTGCTGTGTGTCCACTGTGACGAGGTAGAGGGGATTGAGTGTTCCAGTGACCCCAAGAGCTATGCCGACGGTAGCACAGCTACTGGTAGGGTCACCCATGTCGGACAGGTCAAGGGAGAGGAACCAGACCAAGCGACACACAAACCTGCTGCCTTTTAGGTAGACTGGGAAGAGTCAAAGGCTAGGGAAAGCACCCCGATATAATGCTTGTCGAATTCGGATGTACTGAGCCACAGGATTGACAAAGCAGTGCAACGTAACTAAATTCATGATGTCAAAAATTAAAATTAATCGTTATGGGGCTAATCCCGCGAAGACCCATCAGGTGGTGATAGTGCCGGGCCCCCTGCCTCGAGGGGGTCCACCCATGACTACTGGTGGTCACCTTCCCCTGTGCTGTGGAGTCAAGGCACAGAGGAGTAGGTTAAGAGCTATTGACCAAATACCCCGGACACTCAACATACTACAGTGGAATGCCGAAGGAGTTTACAAGATGAAAGACTCCCTAACACAGCGTCTTCATAAAGATAGAATAGATGTGGCATGCATTCAAGAGACACACCTCAACGCCAATCACAAATTCTCAGTCAGAGGATATCAGGCCACACGTTTCGACCGCGAAGGACAAAAGGAAGAGTTCTGATACTTACACGAAATGCAATACCTTATAGTGAAGTATCTGTAATCCCTGACAACCAAACGGAAATTATAGGTGGTGATATAATGATAAAGGACGTGAAAATAAGAATTTACAATCTGTATAGCCCAGCAGATAAGGACCTTACACTCTCAAACATGAAAATAACTGACACAAACTGCATTATTGTCAGAGACTTTAATAGCCGTTCAGAAAGATGGGGATACCCAGATACTGACAAAAGAGGAGATGAAGTGGAGGACTGGGAAATAGACTCAAATCTCCAACTACTCAACAAAGCGGATGACACACCGAGCGTCTACTCAAGAAGATGGTTTACCACTTCTACTCCAGACTTAGCTTTCTGCACAGGAGACATCTCCACAAAATCGATCGCCATGTGCTGGACCAATTAGCAGGTAGTGACCACAGACCAGGCAAAACAGATATTTAAAGATCAACAATAGATCAGATATTTATCTTACGACAAATAGCCGAGAAAAATTGGGAATATAAAAGAGATCTCCATAACATTTTTGTGGATTTTAAAAAGGCTTATGATAGTGTCCATAGGAATAGTCTATGGAATGCTATGCAGGAATTTGGAATACCAAGGAAGTTAATCAACATGATCAGACTATGCATGGAAGATACTTATAATATAGTAACATATAAAGGCAGGAAATCAGACCCTTTCCAAATAACATCTGGCTTGAAACAGGGTGATGCACTATCGCCGCTACTCTTCAATATGGCTCTAGAGAAAGTTGTAAGGAAGGTAAAGGAGGAATGTGATATTGGAGGAACATCCAAGCTGCTTGGTTATGCAGATGATATGGATATTATAGGGGAAAATGAACAAAAGACATTGGAAATATTGACTCACTTAAAGGAAAAAGCCCAACAGATGGGGCTGGTTATCAACCAAGATGAGACAGAATATATGGTAATTTCAAGAGAGGCTAAAAACTCTGGCCACAATACAAATAGATAATATGACCATTAAAAGAAAGGAAACATACAAATACCTGGGTACAATCTTCAACTGCTCCAACATCATAAGGGAAGAAATACAAACTAGAATCAATTCTGGAAATAAGATATACTATGCACTACAACATCTACTAAAATCAAAGGCGCTATCTCGTAACGCCAAGATCACAATATACAAAACACTGATCAGACCGGTTGTGCTGTATGACTCTGAAACCTGGAGTACAACGAAAGGAGACGAAGCCTTGCTACAAACCTTTGAGAACAAAGTTTTAAGACGCATCTTTGGACCCATTAGGTCCACAAAGTGGAGAGTGGAAAAGAAGAAGTAACAAAGACATTTATGATCTGTTTAAGTCCCCGCTAATCACTGGTATCATGAAGGCTAATAGACTACAATGTCTGGGGCATATAGAAAGAATGGAAGATAATAGGGAAACAAAACTCCCTTACAATCAGGAAATAAATGACCGTAGACCCCGAGGTAGACCAAGAAGACGGTAGAGAGATAATATATATACAGACCTACAAGCACTTGGAATCAACGACTGGCAAGAGAGGGTCAACCAGAGAGACAAATGGAGACGGATTGTATCTGCAGCAAAGAACCTCAATGGCTCGGAACGCTGAAGAAGAAGACGAAGAAGAAGATATATAAATGAGATCACGGACAATTTTCCAGCCAGAGTACACACATCCTCCTTTGCAGATGACCTAGCCTTATGGACATCTGAAGAATATATTAGTACAGCTAACAGCAGAATACAGCAAGCCTTATTAGCGCTAGAGGACTGGTCAAAATCATGGCTAGTGATGATAAGTGAGGAGAAAACAACATGCACAGTGTTATCCTTCTCAAATAAAACTCAGCAACCTAAGCTCGTATTGAATGGAAAAGTATTGCGCCATGAAGAAAATACAAACTATCTAGGAGTCACCTTTGATCGTCGCCTAACATGGAAGACACAGGTTGAGAAAAATCGAACATGAGCAAGGCAAAGAATGGCAATCATGAAAATGCTTGCTGGTACAACGTGGGCAGCAGAAGAGAAAGTTCTCAAGAAGTTATATACTGGACGGGTGAGGCCAGTACTGGAATATGGCATTGCAGCTTGGGCAATAGCAGCTTAATGCATTGAGGGCTATGGCAGCAACCGGGGTAGATAAGAGGATTCTGTAGAGGCTCTTTCAGCAGTTAATATTTTCTGTCACTGAGTATAGTTTGCAGCTGCTGACTGTATCAAAGAGCCAGTTTGAAAGGCTGGAGAGCATACAGAATGCTGCCATGCGGTTAATACTGGGGTGCACAAAGGACACATCAATTAAATGCATGAGGCATATCCTGGCGCTACCAACAATGACTGATAGGCATAGGGTCCTTCAGGCCAAATGGTACCTGAGAGTTGCCGCAGACAGGGATCACCCGCTGCATGCAGCAATGGACATGGTCAAGGGTCATAGACTAAGACGAGGCAGAACCTGGATGGCACAGGCAGAACTTTTTATAAGTCAGGTGTGTGGTCTAGAGACCATCAATCGTGAAAGAGTGTGGCTTGAAGTTCCGGGTGACATGACGGACTGGCACAATGTAATAATAACACTGGGTCGTGAGTGCAGAGAATGGGCAACGGGCCGCACTGAGTTTGAAGTGCAACAGCTGGTCCAGAGCAACACACATCAAGGTGATATAATCATCTACACCGATGGGTCAGTTGTGAGAAATAGACGTAGTGGCTGGGGCTTTATTGCAAAAGCTAATGGACGAGTCTTGAAAAAGGAGAGTCTGGCATATGAGACTACGACCTCCAGCATGAGAATGGAGATGGAGGCAGTAACAGCGGCATTCCGATGGCTAGAGGAGACCACTGCAACACACGCTATATTCATTACGGATTCAAAGAGTGCTTAGTAAGGTGGAGAAAGGAATGTTTCGTGTGGAATGGCTCTCGTCGCTTCAGAGGTCACAGATTGTGAGAATTGTATGGATATTTTGCCCTGGCCATGCGGGGCTGTGAGGGAATGATCAGGCTGATAGGCTAGCAGGAAATGCACCTCTTGGTGGTAGTTTGCCTATGGATAAGGGAGAGGTGTTTGTGCGCTTGTGGGACCAGGTGGAGAAGGCGGAGGAACAGATCGAGAACCCATATGTGGAAAGAATGAGATTGCGGGGGATCGGCAGGGGTTCTGGAAGAATCTCAAAACTGAGAGAGAAGACAAGGAGAACTTTTAATCAGATAGCGGTGGGAACGATTAGTAGTATGACTCTTCGATGGCGGTTGAATGAGGGGACGGAGCACGTATGGGAATGTCATGAGTGCAGTGATGTCGGTTCTTAACTCAACTCAACTCAACAACTCAACGTGGCAGCCCTATAGATCGGTCATTGCCACAGCCTGACCAGGTCAGTTCGACCAAGGTCAAACCCTGAATGACTTTCATAAAAAGTCGCTTTTCTTGCTTCGGAGCGACTCTCGACGCTTTCCACGCTGTGTGGAAAGTGCTCACATGCGAGTCACTTTTCACGGTCTAGTGTACAAACTAGACTTTCATTCTGAACACTGCCCTGACCTACGACGCTCTTGAATCGGGACATGGCAGGTGACAGGACAGACCGGATATATAACTGGCGTGAGAGCCTTTGTTACGTAGAACCGGTTTTAATATAGGGCGGCGAATCCTCGACAATTAGTAAACAGATGAAACATCCCTGGAAGCCTTGGAGGTGTTGTTGTATAGAAGAATGCTGAAAATTAATTGGACTGCCAAAATGAGCAATTTCGACATGTTGAGGTAAGCTAAGTCGCAAAGACAAATTATTACAAACATCAGAAAGAAGCAGCCATTATTTGTGGCCACATTATGAGAAGGCAAAAACTGGAGCATGTTTGTGACAACCGGAAATATATGTGAAAAGAGAGGTAATGGAAGCAAGGAAGAAAGCGTGAGAAAATTATTGACAGTCTTGTGTCATGGCACGCAAGGTACTCAATACACGAATTGATCAATGACATCTTAGTTAGTAATTTGTGGAGAGGCACGATCGCCAACGCCAGCCGGCAAAGCACTGGATGGTTATGATGAGAGCCAAAATCTGAACTCTCGGGAGTGGGGTGAGGTGGGGTGTGACTGTTGATTGGTAGATTATTTGGTTAATTGATTGGGTGATTTGTTGATTCATAGATTGTTTATTTAGTAGGTTAGGTGATTGGTTGATTGGTCGGTTTCCTGGTTAGTTGGTTGGTTCAATGGTTGATTGGTTTGGTTTCCTGATTGGTTGGTTAGTTGTTTGGGTGACTGGTTCAATGGTTGATCGGCTGGTTTCCTGATCGGTTTTTTTAGTAGGTTAGTTCATTTGTTGGTTTCTGATAAGAAGAACTGTATCTTGAGTCTCAGGTGAGTTTGCCTTATCAAGTCTGCACAGTATGACTTACTATATAACGGTGAGTTAGTTGTATGTCCAATACAGGACCTCACAATCGACCCCAGTGTTTTTAGTTGTATGTGATTTACTAATCAAGTTATCGTTCCGTAGTTTGTCATGGCTTTCTGAACCACAGACGCTAAATAAACACAACTATTGCAAGGCCTCTCAAGCCCAGTTTGATTTTATAGGCAATTTTACTTTCAGTAGTTTGCGATTGTTTTCTGAAGGGAAATTCAATGTTTCATTAGAAATGAACTGGTCCGTGAACTGACCCTCTCAACGCCTTGAGTGAACCGGAAGCTTAAGAGCTATAGCGCGCTTACCCTTATGGCTTCGTGTCACTGTTAAAAAACCAACACAAGGCGACCTGTTTCCAATCGCCTGGAGTTGATGACGACCACCATCTATGGAGTTGCGAATCGCGCTTGCAACCCCAGATACACAGTTAACATGATACTTGTAAATATTTTACAGGACATCGCAGTCAACCCCAGCATTGTTTAGCTGTTTGTGATTTATTGGCAGGATTACATTCAGTAAACCTTAGATATATCTGCTTCCAATCTCCCGCAGTTGTGTTTTGGAACGTGGTACGTGGGACTGCGAAATGAGTTCATAACCCCTTTGCCACAAGGGCAGTCTTTGCTAGGCCACTCTGACTATATGACTGTACCCTGTATTCACTGTCTATATGACTGTACCCTGTATTCACTGTCTATATGACTGTACCCTGTATTCACTGACTATATGACTGTACCCTGCCTGTATTCACTGCCTATATGACTGTACCCTGTATTCACTGTCTATATGACTGTACCCTGTATTCACTGTCTATATGACTGTACCCTGTATTCACTGTCTATATGACTGTACCCTGTATTCACTGTCTATATGACTGTACCCTGTATTCACTGTCTATATGACTGTACCCTGTATTCACTGTCTATATGACTGTACCCTGTCTGTATTCACTGTCTATATGACTGTACCCTGTATTCACTGTCTATATGACTGTACCCTGTATTCACTGTCTATATGACTGTACCCTGTATTCACTGTCTATACGACTGTACCCTGCCTGTATTCACTGTCTATATGACTGTACCCTGCCTGTATTCACTGTCTATATGACTGTACCCTGCCTGTATTCACTGTCTATATGACTGTACCTGCCTGTATTCACTGTCTATATGACTGTACCCTGTATTCACTGTCTATATGACTGTACCCTGTATTCACTGTCTATATGACTGTACCCTGTCTGTATTCACTGTCTATATGACTGTACCCTGCCTGTATTCACTGCCTATATGACTGTACCCTGTCTGTATTCACTGTCTATATGAGTGTACCCTGCCTGTATTCACTGTCTATATGACTGTACCCTGTATTCACTGTCTATATGACTGTACCCTGTCTGTATTCACTGTCTATATGACTGTACCCTGTATTCACTGTCTATATGACTGTACCCTGTATTCACTGTCTATATGACTGTACCCTGTCTGTATTCACTGTCTATATGACTGTACCCTGTATTCACTGTCTATATGACTGTACCCTGCCTGTATTTACTGCCTATATGACTGTACCCTGTATTCACTGTCTATGTGACTGTACCCTGTCTGTATTCACTGTCTATATGACTGTACCCTGTATTCACTGTCTATATGACTGTACCCTGTATTCACTGTCTATATGACTGTACCCTGTATTCACTGCCTTTATGACTGTACCCTGTCTGTATTCACTGTCTATATGACTGTACCCTGTATTCACTGTCTATATGACTGTACCCTGCCTGTATTCACTGTCTATATTACTGTACCCTGTATTCACTGTCTATATGACTGTACCCTGTATTCACTGTCTATATGACTGTACCCTGTCTGTATTCACTGTCTATATGACTGTACCCTGCCTGTATTCACTGCCTATATGACTGTACCCTGTATTCACTGTCTATATGACTGTACCCTGACTGTATTCACTGCCTATATGACTGTACCCTGTATTCACTGTCTATGTGACTGTACCCTGTCTGTATTCACTGTCTATATGACTGTACCCTGCCTGTATTCACTGTCTATATGACTGTACCCTGCCTGTATTCACTGTCTATATGACTGTACCCTGTCTGTATTCACAAATACAAGGGCACAATATATTATCAAAAATCGCCAGGGAGTTGTCTAATAGGCACATTTGCAAGAACACATGATATAGTTCACACAGTATCTACCGGGGACACAGACTTGCCTTGTAAGACTTGCCTTTCATGGTGATGGCAATGCTTGCTTTAAATAATCTAATCTGTTGAAAATCGTGTCCAGGAATGTCTCTGCCGAATGTATATATAAAGACAACGGTGTTGCTACTTTATCCTCTGAATCAAGACAACAAGACACGTATGTGAGTGCATTGTGCTGACTAAGTTCAAACTTCAGTATCTTATCACTATCAAGCGCCGCCTCTACATTAAAGGTTGATATTAATGGATGATAATCAGCTTCTGCCCTGCGGCTTCACTGGGCATTCTGCTATACTATATCCTCACTATATCCTCATTATATCCTCACTATATCTTCACTAAATCTTCACTATGTCCTCACCATATCCCCACTATATTCTCACCATGTCCTCCCTATATCCTCATTATACCCTCATTATATCCTCACTTACCGGTCTCTGTGGCTGAAGGGCTTGCGAACGCGGTTTGTGAGCCCGTATACCCGGGTTCGAAACACCGCGGTGCTCGTATTTTTCGAAAAGGTATAGAGACCGGTCGTTCAGAAAGCAATGGCAAACTACTGAACGTAACACTTGCCTAGTACATCAACAGCAGCTGAAAATGCTGGTGTTGACTGCAACGTCCCGTAAGGGATACGCAACAAAAAAAATATCCTTACTATATCCTCACTATATCCCACTATATCTCCACTAAATCCTCACTATATTCTCACTATATCCTCACTGCATCCTCACTATATCCTCATTACATTTGCTTGTTATCTGTCCGTGTTTATCTGTGACACCCTCTAATTCTTTCGCAGTATATATTTCCGTCCATTATGAACATCAGTATTCTAATATGTCATCAGATGTAAGTCTGCTCCTTGGCAATGGTGTTACGGACTCAGTTCATGATCTCGCATACCCTCGTTCCTAACACAGCTGCGCGCGATTTCGTACACAGCTGCGCGCGATGCGTTGATATTTTTACGAAATGGTATGGGTGCCGGTCGTCCAGAAAGCAATGGCAAACTACTGAACGTAAACGTGCCAAGAGATCAATCAATCAATCATGTGCCATGCCGGAAAGCGTGGTAGTCATGACTCGCCATTTCACTCGATCACCAGTGTCGTGGATCAGCTCAGTGTTCCTGTCTCGTCCATGCCATGTCGCCAAGCCATCCAGGTATTTTCCTCTCGGTCTCCCCCTTGGTCTGTTCCCTTCGATCTTGCCAGTTGCAAGAGATCACAACAGCAAAAATGCTGGTCTTGACTGCATCGACCAGTATAGGATATGCAACTAACTTTTTCTTTTAAACATCAAATGTAAACTCGGTACCTTGACTTTTCAGCTGTATTTCGGTCTTCATTTTTCTTCTTCTCTTTATCCCCGTTGGGACAAAGCCCGAAACAAAAACAACGAGAAATCTTACGATCTCTTGCTGACCCCTGCAGCCCCCTTCACGTCCTCCCGGCATTTTCACCTGTGTCTGTAATTCTCGTCCCCATGAGTTTTTGTTATACCGCTATTCTCGTTTGTTTTGTGGGTTCCAAGAAATGGAGTGTCTAGTTATATGTTCTCATGTTTTCTCAGTGTGTGACCTATCCAGAGCCATGGTATTTTCCCCACCTCTTGGTTCAATGCAGTGTGTTTATTTTCCTCCATGAGCTCTAGATCGTTGATATCATTCTGTCATTTCCCCTATTCTGCTTCTGCGCAAGCACCGACTAGTAAATGTGTGTTAATTATTAATATTTCTTTAGAGCATCATCATGTGCTGTGACGATAAGCGTGGGCGGTCATGTTTCGCCATCTCACGTGATCAACAGAGTCGTGGATCAGCACTGTGCTCTTGTCTCGACCATACCACATGGTCAAACCATCCAGGTATTTGCTTCTCTATCTTCCCCTTGTTTTTTTCCCATCGATCTTGCCAGTTGTCACCAAGTTCTCAGATTTATTTCTTTTCACAATGTGTCCAAAATAGTTTGACTGTCTACGTCTAATTTCTGTAATCAGTTTACTTTTTTCGTTTGTTTCTTGTAGGACTTGGTCATTTGTTTTTCTGTCTGTCCATGGCATCTTTAGCATTTTTCTCAGAAACCACATTTCCATAGCCATAAGGTGTTTTTTTTTTCTTTTTCAGCTCGTCTTCTCATTGTTCTTGCTTCACATCCATACAAAAGTACGCGTTATATTTAGCACTCAGCACACTTTTTATGGTTGCCAATGACATCTTTGAATTGATCAGTATGTTTTCCATCTTTCAAAAGGCTACCTTCGCCATAGCGATTTTCTTCTAATCTCTTCAAGGCATCTCCCATCCGATGTGATGACTGTTTCGAGATAATTGTACCGGTTCATTTGTATTTCTTTTAGTTGTTCGCCACGTTTCTCACCAATACAGTAATACCGATTTAACATTACAATTACGTATTATATAGTTTGGTTGTAAGTTTAACTTCCTCTGACTTCCACTAATGTCCTTTTATATTGAGTTATTGTCCATCTTTCATCTATGCTTGGTGCCCATCCAAATCACGTAATTAATTAGGTAATCCAATTTTATAAAGACCCAGATTTGATAAAACTCACTATTATGATCCGTCTTTTAGATAGGATCTCTGTTTATATTCCATTCAGTAGTTTGTTTTTAAACGACGACAATCAATTGCTCTTCAAAGACCAAAGCAAGTGAATAAATTATGAAGTGGTACAGACAGAACTACAAAAATTAGATTTTTACGAACATGCATCTTTCCCATTTCAACATACGCCTCTGAGACCTGGACACTTACTAAACAAGCTGAACAGCGCATAACTACCTTTGAATATAAATTTTATAGACGAGTTCTAAGAATATCTTGGGTAAAGAAAAGAACAAATGAATCCATACTTCAAGAGCTGAATATTGAAGAAGGTTGGCTATTAAAGACGATAAAACAAAGAAATTGAAATATTTTGGTCACTTGAAATGTCATGAAAGTTTGGAGAGAACAATAATGGAGGGGTATATGCCTGGGAAGAGAGGAAGAGAAGGGCCAAAGAGAAGATGGGTGCAGGATGTGGCGGATGATCTCCAGATGGGTGTATCGGACGCGGGACATCTTGCTTATGATCGAGAGGTTTTCCGGAAGGTTGTTAGGGAGCGAGGTTCTGCAAAGGACATGCTACTGAATGAATGAGTTTGTGTGTGGCGGGCTCCGTGGCCAAAAGCTTGCGAACTCGGTTCGTGAGCCGCTTACCTGCGTTCGATACGCAGCCGCAACCGATTTGTGCAGCAGACCGTGTCCGCGTTGTGTTATAACGTGTTTTGGTATGGGAGCCGGTCGTTCAGAAAGCAATGGCAAATTACTGAACGTAAAATTTGACTAGTACATCAACAGCAGCTGAAAAATGCTGATGTGACTGCAACATCCTGCAAGGGATATTCAACATATAAAAACAAAGTGTGTGTGTGGTGATGGGGTGGGGTGGGAGTGGATATTGTGTGTGTGTGTGTGTGCGTGTGCGTGTGCGTGTGTGTGTGTGTGTGTGTGTGTGTTAGTCGTTTGCTCGTTTGTAACCATAGCAACGCGTGTTACATTGAAACAAATTATAAACGCTTCACTGTACTAAAATGTGTGATCAGAAACAAGTGCAGCTACAAGACGTTGGAATCTGTGAGAATCCTTGACATTGTGTGGTTTATTGGGGTCATGTGTGTCGTGCAGACGATGGCCCTGGTGTGTCCCTACAGTCACCCGGTGAGTCAAATACGTTTGCTGTATGTGAAAATTATTTAATATAATCCTTGCAGAATACTGAACTTATCATAGTGTGATACTGTGGCGGACATTTTGAATATATGCTACTTTTCTTGACATAAATTCAGTCACGATTCAGAACAAAAGTATTGTGGGTATTATTAATGGTTTAAAATGTACTAGCCTTTAATAGCACACTTTGTTATATCTGTTTAATATTCTATCTTTCTTTCTTTTCTTCTTTCTTTCTTTCTTGATCTTCGTCGTCTTCTTTTGTGTCTTCTTTCTTTCTTTCTTTCTTTCTTTCTTTTCTTTCTTTCTTGTGTTATTTCATTCTTTCTTTCTTTCTTTCTTTCTTTAATTTATTATTTCTTTCTTTCTTTCTTTCGTTCTTTCTTTCTTTCATTCTTTCTTTCTTTCTTTCTTTCTTTCATTCTTCCCTTTCTTTCTTCTTTTTTTCTTTCTTCTCCTTTTTTTTCATTATTTATTTCTTCTCCTTTCTTTTTTCCTTTATGTCTTCTTCTTTCTTCTTTCCTTAATTTCCTCTTCTTTCTTTCGTTTTCTTCTTCTTCTTCTTCTTCTTCTTCTTCTTCTTCTTCTTCTTCTTCTTCGTCTTCTTCTGGTCTGATTATTATTGTTTCTGTTCTACTACCTTTAACATAACACATAATGTAGACCCAGTAATAATTTCCATGCACATCCACAATTATGTTGACAATTTGAGCAATTTTAGCGACGGACTTCAAGAAGATGTAATATATTACGGACGAAGTTTGTAATCTTGCATACCTGAGTTCGAAACACAGCTGTTGGTGATTTGGCAGCAGGCCGCCTTACGTTTTTTTATGAAATGGTATGTGTGCCGGTTGTTCAGAAAGCAATGCCAAACTACTGAACGTACACTTTCGCAGGAATAACGAAAGCAAAAAAATGCTGGGGTTGGCTGTTACGTCCTGTAAAGGTATGCAACAAACATAAGTCCATGAATGAGGCATACAGCAACCCTATGAAAGTGCAGGATAGCTGCTATCCAATTCACCACCCAGGGAATAGCACCCTTCTCCGTTAGAGTGTGCATCAAGAGATCACATCTGACTCTGTTACACACGTCTTCCAGATCCAGTACTGTGCTCTTGTTTTCTGTCTAATCTGTAACCCCTCATAGACAACAACATCAAATGTTACTGCGTTTCTCTTTCCCTGGCCGGTAGCTCCGAAGCACTCATGGGGGTAGCTTTTCCCATCTCACAGTATTCATGCAGCTTGATCGGTGAGGTTAGTTTGAGCTAGTCATCTCACAGTATTCATGCAGCTTGATCGGTGAGGTCAGTTTGAGCTAGTCATCTCACACGTGCTGTCTGTTTGTCCTCAGAGATGCCAGTGTCTCAATACAAGTGTATCGTGTTACGATCTGCAAGAAATCCCGCCACTCAACACGGCAGTCAATGACAGTCACAATGTATTTTTCGCGTTAGAGGTAAGTCTCTTTAGCAGCTGCTTCCGGGTAATACGATCGGTTCTTCGTTGCACAAAGCATTGAATATAGCTCCAGTTGTTCACACATTAATTTGTTTTATACAGACAAAATGATAAAGGTAACATAGACCATCGAAATCACATCACAAGTTAACTAACAAGTACACATTGGCACTTAACAGAAGTAGATTGAGGAACTGGAGCGCGCATTGTACCATATTGAAGTGAAAGCTAGAAAGCTATAGGCATACCGGGATTGTAATTCAGTGTCTGTTTTCGTCCACTAACTCAGAAATTGTGGCTCTAGGAGATTTTGGAATAGAAATGGCACAATTTGTAAATAACATTGGCAATAGTGGTTACGTTTGCAGCGACGAAACAATATATTTGTATATCTTTGTCACAGAACAGGAAGTTTTAGATAGTGAATATCATCGCACAATAAGCATATTATTCATAAGGCAAATTTATTAGTGACAATACGAGAATAGTAAGAAACACGATTCAACCAGAAATTTATGATAAACAACGTGGATTTGTAGAGGGAAGAGCACCGACGGTGTCATATAATTCTCAGAACACTATTTATTAGACAGAACTATTTAAATTAAAACATATATGTACTTATACCACATAAACAAACCACAAGGTCATGCCAATGTGACACTGGAGTAAATATGATAATCAAATTATTAGAACAACTAAACATAAACGGCACAGATATGCGAATAATGAAGAACCTGTAATTGTAGCAAAAATGCAGATTCAGAATCAATAGCCTTGTAGAGACATTTCAGAGCATTAAGATGGGTATAATACAACGATAACAAGTCAGGTCTTAGTCAGATATTAATGAGCTACAGTATGACAGTAGACAGTACTACCTGCTTTCTGTTAGCGCCGAATGTTGGGATGTCAGGTCTAGTCAGATATGACTGAGCTACAGTATGACAGTAGACAGTACTACCTGCTTTCTGTTAGCGCCGAATGTTGGGATGTCAGGTCTAGTCAGATATGACTGAGCTACAATATGACAGTAGACAGTACTACCTGCTTTCTGTTAGCGCCGAATGTTGGGATGTCAGGTCTAGTCAGATAGTGTACTGAGCTACAGTATGACAGTAGACAGTACTACCTGCTTTCTGTTAGCGCCGAATGTTGGGATGTCAGGTCTAGTCAGATATGACTGAGCTACAGTATGACAGTAGACGGTACTACCTGCTTTCTGTTAGCGCCGAATGTTGGGATGTCAGGTCTTAGTCAGATATGACTGAGCTACCGTATGACAGTAGACGGTACTACCTGCTTTCTGTTAGCTCCGAATGTTGGGATGTCAGGTCTTAGTCAGATATGACTGAGCTACCGTATGACAGTAGACGGTACTACTTGCTTCTGTTAGCGCCGAATGTTGGGATGTCAGGTCTTAGTCAGATATGACTGAGCTACCGTATGACAGTAGACGGTACTACCTGCTTTCTGTTAGCGCCGAATGTTGGGATGTCAGGTCTTAGTCAGATATGACTGAGCTACCGTATGACAGTAGACGGTACTACCTGCTTTCTGTTAGCGCCGAATGTTGGGATGTCAGGTCTTAGTCAGATATGACTGAGCTACCGTATGACAGTAGACGGTACTACCTGCTTTCTGTTAGCGCCGAATGTTGGGATGTCAGGTCTTAGTCAGATATGACTGAGCTACCGTATGACAGTAGACGGTACTACCTGCTTTCTGTTAGCGCCGAATGTTGGGATGTCAGGTCTAGTCAGATATGACTGAGCTACAGTATGACAGTAGACAGTACTACCTGCTTTCTGTTAGCGCCGAATGTTGGGATGTCAGGTCTAGTCAGATATGACTGAGCTACAGTATGACAGTAGACGGTACTACCTGCTTTCTGTTAGCGCCGAATATTAGACGGCACCCAACAATCCCGACACCCCACACTGTGCCAACTGGGAGAGCACAATCCTTATCCTAGTGCGAGGGAATGCAACGTAAAGACTACATGTCATGGCAGGGCAAACCAGGCCCTAAGCCTTGGTTGGCAACTGGTCTAGGATTGAAACTCCAAAAGGCGAACAGTTAGAGCATTGTTGCTGATCCGGCAGCTTCTGCAGCTTGTCTTGTTCCAGAAGTTTTGGTGTTACCTTTCCTCTGGAGTAAACTAGACAGAGAGATCGCGCAGCATTGGCGACACATGTTCACTATAATTCAGCCCAGACTTTGTGATATGGAGAGATTATTATGCCGTTTGTTGAAGCACAATGTAACACACTTTCGTTTGTCAAGACGGCAAGGAGTAAGAAGGATATGTATTGTCTTATCATTTGTTTCATTATAAGGTGGTGATATAATTACTTCCGGTAAAATGGCGACAACACAACTGTTATTTCTTCAGAGAACATTGTTTTTGTGTTTTTCTGGGGAGGATGTACTGTTATTTCGAATTCATTTTCGGAAGTTGTTCACAAGACACCACGGAAGGCAGGTGGTGGATGAAATTTTGAGGCAGTCAATAGATTGTTGTTGGTTATGTTCTCAATTTACGCGATAGCAGGCGGGACAATGGCTACGGTCACAGGCCAGTATGGTCACTGCCAGGAAGGAAAGCAACGGCAAACTACCTTCTTTAAAGTTGCCTAGTTGATCATGATTCGCCTAATTACAGATCATTACAAGAAAACGACAGGGACACTGAAATTAGCAACATGAAATGTTCGGACGTTAAGCGACGACAGAAAATTAGATAACATCAAACAAGAAATGGAAAGAGAGAAGAGTAATATATTAGGAATGTGCGAGACGAGATGGAAAGGGGCGGGATTAAGATATGGGAAGGATTGTAAGATTATATATTATGGGCTATATGAACGACAAAGAGGTGTAGCGATTTTCTTGGATCGGCAACAACTGCAATCTGTTAAAGGATATTCAGCTGTGTAATTCGGGGTTCTACTGATACAATTAATCGGCAGACCTTTTAACATAAACGCCATGCATATATACTCTCTAACAGGAGAATGCAGTGAAGATAGTATAGATGAATTTTATGACATGGAATCAGCTTTGAAAAAAAAAATGTAAAAGTTCAGAAATAAATATCATAGTCGGTGACTTCATATGAAATCAATGCGACATCTGCACATTTGGTAACTCTGTTTTGGGAGAGAGAAACGAAAGAGGATACAGACTTAAAGAATGTACAAAAGAGCAGGAAATGTTTGTGTGAAACGCCTGGTTTAAACAACATCCTAGAGGATTATGGACATGGAGGGTTCCTGACAGCAGGATTAGAAACTAGGTTGATTACATCCTGATTAGCAAAAGATTTCGAAATGCGTTAAAAATCGCTAAAACTGTTCCAAATGCGGACTGTTACAGTGACCACAGATTGATTACAGTCGCATTGATGGTAACGTTAAAGAAAGTCAAGAATAGAACAGCAAACACTAAATGTGATCTATGTACATTAAAAAATGACAATGAAATACAAGACAATTTTAACATAGAAGTAAAGAATAGATTTGATATATTGTCTGATCTAGAGATCCTATTTCAGGATGTGAATGATCAATGGGAAGAATTTAATCAGTTTGGTTGCAGAAACAACTATTCCAATATTAAAGACAGTGGGTCGTAAGAAATGGATGACTGAAGAAATGTTAAAACAAATGGAAACAAGAAAACACAACAACAATGATCCTGCCAAATATGAAAAAACAATTCACAGAAAAGTCAGAGCATTGTTTAAGGAGGCCAGAGAAGCGCGACTTGAGAATAATTACATAGAAATTGAAAAACAACACAACAGTAAAAATACCAAATTAATGCACAAAAGAATTCGGGAGCTTGCTAAAAAAAAAAAAACATCACGTACATCAGCAGGCTGCCTAAAAACAAAATAATGGAATAATCATAAAAGAAAAAGATAAGATTTTAAATGTATGGTCATATTATGTGAAACACCTGTATGATAATAACAGAGAAGAACAGTATGATATTTGAAATAATAATGAAGGACCATCAATTTTTAAGATGAAGGTTCAGAAAGTTCTTAACCATATTAAAACTGGCAAAATTCCCGGTTCCGACAACATCACTAGAAATGGTTAATGTTTTAGAAGAATATGGAAAAGACCAAGTCACTAGACTGCTGAACACCATATATATATATATATATATATATATATATATATATATATATATATATATATATATATATATATATATATATATATAATACATATATATGCTATGATGATATATATACCTCAAGAATTATGTAATTCTGTAATTATTGCAATCCCAAAGAACTCAGGAGCCTTGTAATGTGATCAACATCGAACAATTAGAATAATAAGTCACATCACGAAGATTTTGCTAAGAATTGTCATGTAAAACGATAAGAAGAAGAAAATCCAACCTGAAATAGGAGAAGAACAATGTGGGTTTGTAGAAGGCAAGGGTACATTAAATGCTGTGTATATGCTGAGAATAGATAGAAGTAAACACACATGTACATCTTAGCTTTAGTGACTACACAACGGCTTTCGATAAATTATGACATTTCAACATGATAATGATGCTTGGAGCTCTACAAATTAATGGGAAAGACCTTAGATTGTAAAAAAAAAAAAAAACATATTTTGCAAATAACAAGCTGCCATCAGAGTTAATAAATGATGTAGGTCAATATCAGCCTATTAAGGGTGGTGTGAGACATGAATGTGTAATGTCTCTTTCTCCCTGTACAGTCAAAATAATTTCAGAAATGTAAAAGATTCGAAAGGAATTATCATTGGGAGACGAAACATCAATAATATTAGATTATGCAGATGATAGAGTACGGACTGCAGACAATGAGCAGGATCTGCAACATTTAGTAAATGTGGTTGTTGCACAGAGTGAACAATAAGAGGTAGGACTGAATTGTAAGAAGACACAGTTTATGGTCGTCGCTAAGACGAAGGAAATACCACAATGTAATCTAAAAGTAACTGGGAATAGACTTTAAAAAAGTAAATCGGCACTGTTCCAATGATCTCATTATAGCTATCCATCATGTGCCATGCCGATAAGCGTGGGCGATCATGACTCGCCATTTCACTTGATCACCAGAGTCGTGGATCAGCTCAGTGTTCCTGTCTCGTCCATGCCATGTGGCCCAAGCCATCCAGGTGTTTTCCTCGCGGTCTCTTCCTCTTGGTCGGTTCCCCTTCGATCTTGCCAGTTGTCACTAAGTTCTCCAATCCATTTCTTCTCATAACATGTCCAAAATATTTTGACTGTCTGCGTCTATTTCTCTAATCAATTTACGATTTTCATTTGTCTCCTGTAGTACTTGGTCATTGTTTTTCTGTCTGTCCATGGTTATTCTTTGCTTTTTCTCAGAAACCACATTTCTGCAGCCATCAGATGTTTTTTCAGCTTGACGCTCATTGTCCAGGTTTCACATCCATACAAAAGAACAGGCTCTATGTATCTCCTCACACTCTTTTTCTCGTTTAATTGACATCTTTTATTGCGTCAGAATGTTTTTTCATCTTGCTAAAGGCTACTTTCGCCATGGCGATTCTTGTTCTAATCTCTTCAAGGCATCTCCCATCAGATGTTATGACTGTTCCGAGATAATTGTACCGATTCACTTGTTGAAGAATATTCCATTTACTTGTATATTACATTGTGGTACTTCGTTCTTCCTAGTGACTACCATAACCTGTGTTCTTTTACAATTTAATTGTAATCCCCAGTTGCTCACTGTGTACAACAAACCGCATCTACTAATTGTTTGCAGATCCTGTGCATTGTCTGCAATCAATACTGTATTATCTGCATATCTAATGTATGATGTTTCTTCCTTCAATGCTGATTCCATTTATATCTTCTACATTTCTGAAAATATTTTCACTGTATAGGGAAAAAAGATCTGGAGACATTACACCATCTCCTGCCTAACACTCTCCTTAATAGCTGATATTGTCCCACTTCATTATCAATTTCCTTATGCAGCTTGTTGTTTCCAATATATGGTTTTTATAAGTCTAATGTCTTTCCCATCACTTTGTAGATCTGCAAGTATATCCACCATGTTGACATGTCTAACTCTATCAAAAGCCTTGTGTATAGTCAATAAGCAAAGATGTATATCCTTGTTTACTTCTATAGCACGTTCAATAACTGTTCGCAGCATATACACAGCATTTACTGTACCCTTTCCTTCTACAAAACCCACATTGTTCTTCCCCTATTTCAGGTTAGTATCTTCTTCCTCACTCTTTGCATGATAATTCGTAGCAAAATCTTTGTGATGTGACCTCATTATACTAATTGCTCTGTGTTGATCACATTCCAAGGCTCCTGATTTCTTTGGACTTGCAATAAATACAGAGTTACATAATTCAGAAGGTATATCTCCAGCAGTCTGCTGACTTGCTCTAGTCCAAATTCTTCTAAAGCTTTAATCATTTCTGTTGTGATGTTATCTGCACCGGGGCCTTGCCAGCTTTCATATGCTTAAGAACATTTCGAACCTCCATCACACGCAGTTATACAACGCAAAATGTGGGAACACATGATCGGCACCGCACTTGATGATGACAATGATGATTCAGTTTGTTATTATTTCATAATATTTAAATCGTATATCCCATTCCGTGTGCAGCTGGTAATCACGCCTGCTCTTGAGCTGCCAATCATATCTGCTCGTGAGCTGCCAATCATATCTGCTCGTGAGCTGCCAATCATTTCAGATACCGACACTCTCACATGCCATGACGTCAAAATGTCCAGCCTCCTTGGATCAACAGTGCCTGGATGAGGAGCAGTATCAAATGACCTAGAAACTTGTCGCTAGCCATGCTGAAATTGTCATTTTCAATAGTCCCTACTTCATGAGGGTTCCTTTATATGTATCATTTACCCACTTAAAGTAAATTATTTTACTAAATTGTCTTTTCATTATTGCTGTTTTCTTTTTTTTTTCTTTTTTTTTTCAGGATGGAAACGTAGCCAGAATACCCAACAATAGTCTGCCTTCAGGACTGTTCCTAATATACCTGGTACATAACCCACTCACAAATATTTCTGTCCACGCCTTCGATGCATCGGCGGCAACACTACAGAGTGTGTACATTAGTGACGCCCAGTTCACCGGTTTACCAACAGCACTACAGAAACTGACCAGTTTGATGGACCTGACCATTGACGAGACTACCATACACGACTGGGATACGGCTACACTGAAACATATTGCGGCTACTCTTGAGACTCTTGAACTCAGGAACATGGGTTTATCTTCATGGCCCAACTGGATATCCGACTTCCATTTGCTGCATCACATCGACTTAAGCTGGAACTCTCTCAACTCTATCCCGGATGACGCTTTTAGCTCTGTCAGAGAGACACTAACAGCACTTTACCTTTCAAACACTGGCTTGACCCATGTACCACAAGCATTGTCCATTCTTTCAAATCTGGACACCCTTGTGTTAGATCACAACAATTTTACAGATGTGTCAGAAATCGAAAAGATAACCGGATCACCGTTTGCTCAGAAGCTTTCCTACTTATCATTGGAAACAGATGGTCTGACGAGAATGGCAAACTTCTCCAGCTTGACCAGTTTAAAATCACTAAGCTTATATAATAATAGAATATCTTATATTCCTGCTGGCTCACTCCCCGCTTCCTGACATCATTGAGCCTTTCGCGCAATAGGCTTTCATCTGTACCTCAAGATTTCGCAAGCATGCCCGAACTTTCCCATTTAGACTTGTCTTTCAACGTAATTTCAGGCATTGATCCAAACACCTTTCCGTCACATCTGACAGAGCTAGACCTTAGACGCAACAATATAAGTATCATTACAAACTCAACTTTGAGAAGTCTCAATCTCTTACACGTTCTACACTTGGAATTGAATCCCATTACAACACTCTCACCTTCAGCATTCTCAGATCTGATATCTTTGCAAACCTTGTACCTTACTGATTCACAACTGACAGAAATCCCTCAAGCTTTTGCAGAATTGAGTACTGATATAGAGATATACTTCACCTCCCATCAGCCCCTGTCCTGTCCTTGTCCAGCACCCCAAGAACTAGTTAAATGGTATACTTCACTTGCAGCTACTTGGCTAACATATGTCAGATGCAGCAATGGACAGTTAATTCCATCATATCTAAGTGGTGGTCAGTGTGGACCACCAACAGCCACTCTTTAACGCGAGACTTTTACTCCCTAGCTGTACACCAATCAGTAAACCCACTATCCTTAAATGAATGCTCGTCTCATTGTTTTTAATATGTGTTGTCTAGTTAGTTAGTTAGTTAGTCGACAGATCATTCTCATTGCACATCGAACCATTCAGTCCATAAGTGATCGGATCCCCTCCTCAGCAAATCCCGCAACGTGTAGCGGCTAACGACGCCAGTTCTGTGTTGGTTTATCAATCTTCTTTGGCTTCCTGCGTAGTGTTCTTGTTTGGCCACCCCTCTTTTAATTTGCTGCTCTCGCAGTCTGGCCATTGTTGTAGATTCACAGTCATCACTTGGTTCTCGCAAAAGTCTTACTTCTCGTAGAGCATTCAGAATGTCGGCCTGGTCCATGGCGCGTCCGCCCTCCACAGTAGCCTCACCTGCGAGCTTGTCAGCCCGCTCATTTCCTTGTGCTCCCGCATGCCCTTGCACGAAGATGAAACTAATCTTTGCCAGTCGAGACCGCTCCAGAGGCAGCAACCATTCTCTTCGGATCGACCCCTCCTCTATCCTCTTGATCATGTTCATTGAGTCGCTAAGGAAACAAGCCCTAGTGAATGTCTGTGTCTCGAGTCATGTTATTGCTTTACTTACTGCCATGACTTCCATGGTCAGGCTACTTGTGGTTTCAGTGAAAGCACCAGAGTCCTCCTTCACAATTCTCCCTCCGGCCCGAGCTGTAAAGGCCCATGAGCTTCTCGGACGATCGACCCATCTGTGTAGATGACCGCGTCACCGTCTAGCGAATTCTCGAAAATCAACGCTTGTACTTCAGCCTCAACAGCAGCCGGATTTTCTTGTCTGCATTTTCTATCTAGTTGGATGCAAACTGAAAAGGATGTGCAGAAGTCTGTTGGCACTTGCACCCACTCCTCGCCAGGTTCTAAGTCCTCAAGTGAACACACCTGTTGAAAAATGTCTTCGGCTTGACCCATCCACGACCGTCCTCTTTTTAACCTGCTGCCCTTCACCTTCCTAATTTCACTATGCAGTGGATGTTGTGTGTTTGCGTTAATTCTGAGGTAGACGCGTGCCCTGCAACCTTGTATTCTCTCTTCAATGGTTGGAAAATCAAGAAGGTAGCGCATCGCCCTGCATGCTATATCTCTTGTACATCCAAGAATAATGCGCATAGCTTCATTCTGTATCCTTTCCATCCTTTCTATCTGCTTATGGCTGAGAGTCAGGATTGCCATTGCATACTCCAAAACAGACATGACCAGCCCCTCGTACAGAAGACATAGATGGCGCTGCTCACAGTTTGCTGCCGCCATCACCCGCATCGCTGCCAAACCCCGCTTGGCCTTTGTTATCACCTGGTCTATGTGCACATTATAAGCAAGGCTTCGATCAAACCGTATCCCCAGGTAATTCATTGCCTGCGTTCTTTCCACCGTCTCTGATCACAGCATTACAGTTGGTGTTGGAGTGTTGACAATATGATTATTCAACGAGAACCAAGTCGCTGTTGCCTTTGTTGGGTTGACAATATGTGTTGTCTGTGTTAATTCATGTCCATAATAGTTTGTTAGTTAGTTAGTTAGTTAGTTAGTTAGTTAGCTAGTTAGTTAGTTAGTTAGTTAGTTAGTTAGTTAGTTAGTTAGTTAGTTAGTTAGTTAGTTAGTTAGTTAGTTAGTTAGTTAGTTAGTTAGTTAGTTAGTTAGTTAGTTAGTTAGTTACAGATCATACTCATTGCACATCGAAACATTCAGTCCATAAGTGCTCTGATCCCCTCCTCAGCAAACCCCGCAGCGTGTAGCGGCTAACGACATCAGTTCTGTGTTTGTTTATCAATCTTCTTTGACTGACTAACTAACTGACATGGAGTGTGGGTATAACATATTATCAAATGTGTTTCTGTTGGTGAAATCAACTATATACAGAAGTTAGCAATCAAGCATAACGACATGGAGTGTGGATATTATAAATTATCAAGTGTGTAAAGCTGGGGCGATCATACCCTACCCATCGCGTCCACAGGTGGCGGATCGTTGAACGGCCTCTAGATATAGAGGATAGCTGCGAATACCAAATAAGCAGCCGCGGACCAACTGGCGGTGGGCACAGAGGGCGAGGCAGGATCTCAAGGTGGGATCTGAGTTTCTTAGAAAATACCTCATATGCTCGGAGACGTGCCTGCCAAGCGAGTCAGGGGCGCTCTAACGCCTCCACCGATTAGCTGGAACCCGTTTGCTTTGGACAGCAGTCCATTTAGGAGACGGAAAACTCAAAATATAAACCCCCAAGTTCATGTTGGACCAGCGAGCTGAGGAACTGGATGGCCATGGGTAAACTGGTCGTGAATGTTGGACGTCTGGCAGGCGTGCGGGGCGGCACCAAGCGTATGGACTCCTGCGGGACATCCCCTGCCTCTTCCCTAGCAAGCAGGCAATGCTAGGACGACCGGTTCTTTCTTACAATATCCAAACTTTGCTTATGGAATTAATTAAACACGGGAATCGTCGCCGCAGCTACGGGAGCACGTGCTGTGCGCGTGAGACATCTTTCAGAGGTAGCGAAGAGAGAGTGAGGAGGAGAAGACGAGGAAATGGTGTTGAGAATAAGGCATAGAATAGGAGGGCAGGCGCCAGGAGAACAAGGCAAAAAGTGGAGAGACTAGATTTTACCACGTAAGACTGGGATACTGGAATTGTCGTAGTACCAGGCAGAGAGTTCCTGTATTGGAGAGGCTAATATAGATTTTCATGTCATCATGCTCCTGAGCTAAATACAGACAAATACCATTGCCCTGTGTACGCCAGATATATAAACCCTACTGGGAAGAAGAGACATGGACAAGGTCGTGTTGGGAAGGAAGGAGTGAAACAGTGGTACTTTGACTTGAGCCAGTGGAATCACAGTGCAAGAGAGGTCCGGGTATACAATGGAAATTGGTGGCTTAATCTGGAACATCATAAATGTATATGCCACAGGGGACTGTTTTATTAGAAAGAACAGTGGGACTGGCTTAAGGAATTGGAGGAAATTACCAGGTGATAGAATACTCATATGTGGAGACTCTAATGCAAGGAACAAATATTGGGACAGTAGTGGAGAAAACCGACACGGAATTGCCCTTGCGGATGCCATGGTGGGACTCCGATGTGGTCTGCATAAATTATGGTAGGCCGACTAGAATGGCAACGAGTCCTGGCGATGCAGACACAGCTATTGACTTGGCACTTGTCTCCCAGTCATCAGTCCTTGATGTAAAGTGGAACTGTTTTGAATGACCATGGTAGTGATCACATGCCATGCTCAGTCCTGATCTCTAAATCCAGGAAAGTTAAGGCTGGGAGAGCGCGCAAGACATTCCGGTATGAGTGGACCGATAGCTTTCATGGACGCCTCAGAAAGGGGATCTTGCAACATGACTGTCAAAACTCCTTTTTTGCATCTCCATGGTTGACCCAGAAGTAGACCATTCTTGGGAAAGCAAAGAGGGCTGCAGTGAAGCAGCTAAGGAAAGTGTGACAGACACCCCGAAGCTCACGAGAGGAAGTGGACACAGCGGAAATGTCAAGAAAGACAAGGTGGAGGTTTCCAAGCGCTGTGCTGCAGAGTCCAAAACGCAAATGGGAATGTTTCATGAAGGAGATTGGAAATGAAAGAAAACTTCGAAAATTCTGGAAACTGTACAGACAAATGCAAAGAAAAGATCGGCCTATGACAGTGGGAACAATTTATAGAGAGGATGGTGTGGCGAGTGACAACAGACAAAGAGAAAGGTGAGGTGTTTCACCAGAGATTTTTAGAGCAGACCAATCATAATGATGCAGACACCAGGGATGCAGTTAGAGAGGATATTATCTGGCACCACAAGAATATGCATTATGAAGACATCATACAGGTGGAAGATGTTAAACAACTTTTGAAAAAGGCAAAAGACACGGCACAAGGGCTTGATGGGGTTAGGTATGGCCACATGAAGCTTTGAGCGATATGCAGACCTAAAGGAGATGACCGACCGCTTTAAACCAGAGGCAGTTAGGACAGCATCAGTACCTGCAGGACTGAGTGCACAGCTATCTCATCCCTCTCCCAAAACCATTCAATGGTCCATTCACAGCTTAGAGCGGCTATTTAGGATCTATAACTCTTGAGGAATACATTTGTGAGGAAGGTTCTAGAGAAGATAGTTACGCTGTCAAGCTTGCAAGCGTTTTTTGGAAAGAGGGAAGCTTCTGTCCAGAGGCCCTGAGGAGCTACAGCCAGGAAAAGATACCTGCAGCCACTTTTGCCTTTGACGTTTATGAGGGATTCCAGAGTAGACAGGATACGATGACGGCAGCGCTTGATCTCGAGGATGCGTATAATAGAGTCAGATATGATACTTTGATGACCGCACTGATGGAGAAGGGGGTCAATCCTTGGTTGGTGAACTGGATAGCAGCCGTCATGCATTCTCGTCTGGGTGCTTGGACCTCAGAGCCACATATTTTAACACCGGGACTGCCTCAGGGATCTGTAATCTCACCGGTGCACTTTAACAGTGTATACGAGCAAGATTGCAAACCTAGAAGCACCAGGGGTTGGAAGGATACTATCATTTGCAGATGATATTCTTGCATACAGGCAGGGGAGAGATAGAGAGCAAACAGCCCAGGAGCTACAGGAGACAGAGTGATTGACTGGTGCACAGAAATGAGTTATGTCATCAACCCGGAAAAGGCGGCTGTGTTGTGGTGCTCTCTGGACAACAGGATTGTGAGAGCTTGATGTCCCAAGCCTCGCGATAGATGGTAGAAGCGTCAACAGAGAGAACAAACTGAAGTATCTGGGAATCACATTTGACAGGAGCCTGTCCTCAAGGATCATGTGGAGACTGGTTGTGACAAGATCTCAAAAGGGACTCACTGCACTTAAAACTATGGCTGCAATGGACACAGAGCAGAGAATGCTTTCACACTATACCAGCACTTGATCCTCTCAGTGATTGATTATGGACTAGGAATGCTCACTGTCTCAAAGAGTCAGCTGGTGACACTTAGAGCGCATACAGAACGAAGCCTATGCGGGTCATTCTGGGATGCACCAGAGACACTCCAGTAGTGTGTATGCGTTACATCCTTGGTCTGCCGAACTGTTTACTGGTAGGCTCAAGGTGATGCAAGGCGAAGGCATACCTCAGAGTAGCTGCAGACACATATCACCCTTTGCATGAGGCGCTGGACGCAGTTAAGGGTCAGCGACTGATAAGAGGGAAATCATGGATGGCTCAGGCGGAGGATACGATCAGACAGGTGTGCATCTGGAGAACATTAGGGTGAGGAGAGGAGTGGGTCAGAGTTGCCAGCGAGCAGTCAGACTTGTGCAGATGTTATAATCACATTGAGCCGGGAGTGCAGGGAGTGGCCAGCAGGGGCCACGAAGTGGAAATCCAGCATCTAATTCAGGATAATGCTCGCTCGGATGTTGTGATTATCTACACAGATGGTTCGGTGTTGAGAGGTAGGAGAAGTGTCTGGGGTTCTTACCAAAAGCTAATGATCGACGTTGGTGCAGGAGAGCCTGGCATGATATATGATACCACAACATCTAGCTTAAGAATGGAGGTGAGGCGGTCAGTGCAGCTTTCCGCTGGCTGGAGAATATGATACACACACACACATACACACCACACACACACACACATTGTGATTGTAACTGACTCCATAAAGCATGCTGAGGAAGTGAGGACAGGCAAGCTTCAGGAAGAGTGGCTTGCTTCGCGTCAGGAGGTCACGGGTGGCAAGCATCACCGTGATCTTTTCTCGGGGCATGCCGGTGTGCTGCGGAATGAAACAGGCGGACAGATTGGCTGGCTCTGCAAACTTGGTGGAGTATTGATGCATGACAAGGCAGACGTGGTTGCGGCCTTGTGGGAGCACGTGTACACCTCGGAGGAGCACATGGATCACCATGGTCTGGCAAGAATGAGACAGAGAGGAGTGACGAGGGTATATGGTCGACGCTCGACCCTCAGAGGAAAGGCGAGACGGACATATAATCAGATTGCTACTGGTACTATTGGTGTTGAACTCTTCGCTGGCTGCTGAGGATGGGGACGGAGCGCTTATGGGAATGCCCCGAATGCTGTGATAGTAGTTAATAAATCAATCAATCAATAAATCAATCTTCTTTGACTTCCTGCGTTGTGTTCTTGTTTGGCCGCACCTCTTTTGATTTTCTGTTCTCGAAGTCTGACCATGGTTGTAGATTAGCAGTCATCACTTAGTTTTCGCAAACGTCTTACTTCTCATGGAGCATTCAGAATGTCAGCCTGGTCCATGGCGCGTCCACCCTCCACATTAGCCTTACCCGCGAGCTTGTCAGTCTGCTCATTTCCATGTACTCCTGCATGCCCTGGCACGAAAATGAAACTAATCTTTGTCAGCCGAGACCGCTCCAGAGACAGTAACCACTCACTTCGGATCCACCCTGTCTTTATCCTCTTGAGCATGCTCATTGAGTCGCTAAGGAACATGCCCTATTGAATGTCTGTGTATCGAGCCATATTATTGCTTTACTTACTGCCATGACTTCCATAGTCAGGCTACTTATGGTCTCAACAAAAGCACCAGAGTCCTCCTTCACAATTTTCCCTCCGGTCCGCGCCGTAAAACTTCTCACATGTCGGACGACCGACCCATCTGTGTAAATGACAGCATCACCGTCTAATGAATTCTCGAAAACCAATGCTTGTACTTCCGCCTCCACAGCAGCCGGATTTTCTTGTTTGCATTTTCTGTCTAGTTGGATGCAAACTGAAAGGACGTACAGAAATCTGTTGGCACTTGTACCCACTCCTCGCCAGGTCTAAGTCCTCCAGTGAACACACCGGTTGAAGAATGTCTTCCTCTTGACCCATCCACGACCTTCCTCTTTTAACCTTGCTGCCCTTCACCTTCACTAATTTCACTATGCAGTGGATGTTGTGTGTTTGCGATTAACTTCGAGATAGGCACGTGCTCTGCAAATCTGTAGTCTGTAATTCCAATGGTTGGAAAATCAAGAAGGTAGCGCATCGCCCTGCATGCTGTATCTCTTGTACATCAAAAGAATAATGCGCATAGCTTCGTTTTGTATCCTTCCATCCTTTCTATTTACTTACGCTGAGAGTCAAGATCACATCGCTTAATCAAAACAGACATGACCAGCCCCTCATATAGGAGCATAGATGGCGCTGCTCACAGTTTTTCTGCCGCCATCATCCGCATCGCCGCCAAACCCCGCTTGACTTTGTTATCACCTGGTCTATGTGCATATTATAAGCAAGGCTTCGATCAAACCGTATCCCCAGGTAATTCATTGCGTTCTTTCCACCGTCTCTGAACACAAGATTAACAGTTGGTGTTGGAGTGTGGACAATATGATTTTTCAATGAGAACCATGTCACTGTTGCTTTTGTTGATGTTGATCAATGCCCCAGCCTCAGCACACCAAGTACTTATGCGATTGAGTTCAGTTGCAGTTCCACAGCAACCTGCTCTCTATCCTTACCTTGAAGATACACTAAAACCTCATCGGCATATGACAAATGTACTCCCGATCCATGGATCTGCTCGCTGGTGATTCTCACTGTGTAGGCGTTGAACAGTAACCGGAGATAAGGTGATCCCTGTGGTAGGCCAGGATATATTGTTGCTTGTTCCGAAGTCCAACTGCCACATCTAAAAATTACTTTCCGTTGGAAGAGGGCTGCAGCGATCCAACTAATGGAGGACTGGACTTATCTGAGTTCAAGAAACTGAAGCATTAAAAATCCAATGGTACTTCTGTTGTACGCGTCTCTCAAGATCAATCGCTGCAGCAAGGTTTCATGCCTGAGTGGAAACCTTCATAGACCTCATGGGCAAAAACTGCTGCATTGGTCCAGGTTCTCTTTTTGGACGGTACCCTCACCAGGGTAGGTTGGAAACACCTTGCCTCTCTAGCTGCTTGATATTTTTCCTGGCAATTAACTTCTCCAGCAGCTTGCCTATTGTATTCTGCATGGTTATTACTCGATATCCCAGAATTTGTTTGTGTGGTCTTTGCAGGCTTCGGCAAGGGAATCAGATAGCTGTGTTAACCACTCCTCCTTGATGCTAGCACTCCCTATACTGTTGTTGTACATGTCTGCTAGTTTCTCTAGCTCGTTGTCGGTACACCAATTGATGTCGACATATCTTATGCCATTTGGACTGGAGCGCTGTTTTTTGATCGTCGAAGCACAGCCTTGATTTCTTTCACTGTCACTGTGTCTTCATCCGAAATGTTCTGGGCCTTACATGTGTCTGAGGTGACCTCCTTGGCAAGATTTCGGTCTCTCATGTCTGTCTGGTTGCTCTGCTCTAGATAGCGTTCGAAGCGGTTTTGCCCTTGTTCTCGTCAGTCCTCTGCCAGATGAGGTCAGCACCTTGGAAGTCAGAAATTCTCTAATTCTTGACTACCACCGCTCATGCTTTTATGTAGTCGCCAGAACAATTTCAGTCAGTGACTTGTCTGTGCTTACTCTTTGACTACCTATGCCCATTTTTCACCTTTAACCACCTTAACCAATTTTTTTTTTTAAATTAGCTTACTTTTGTGTGCATCTCTCTTTCTAAGTGCACGCAGGGACCAGGATGGGCAACTCTGTTCTTCTTGGCATTTTACCATTTCCTCACAGCACTACGCTTATCTATCCCGGCCTTCTCCATCTCAAAATCCCACCAAGGTGGCTGCTCCCAGTTTTTATTCCTGCCCTGAAATTTTCTGCTCTTGTCGCGTCTTATTTTACTCACCACATCTTGTCCTGTACTGTTATACCGAAAAGTCTTGACCTTTGGTTGACTTGTGCTGCCTGGTTCTGCCTTTCTCCGCCAATATGCTGCAAGGGTGGTAGTCGCTGCCGTGGTACCCTAGGACACACCATCTACACACTGTAGTGAGTGAAAGAGAAACCGTGGCCAGATCAATAGCACTGTCCACATCACCTGGGCGGCTAGCTGTCCTGGTGACACAGCCACTGTTGATACAAACCAGGTCAACGGTTTCAAGTGCAGTCTCGAGGCCCCCCCCCCCCCCCCGTGTGTTGGAGGAAATGTTTCCACATGATCTGCCTTTATCCTTGAAATCTCCACAGAATATGACATGTTTTTCATAACCTAATCTGTCACTTAAGCACCTCCACCTCTACACGCGTTACGGGCATAAAAATTAACCAACACGAATGGTAGACCGGATTGAACTCTGATCGCATGTATTTGCATGTCTCCATTGTCCCAACTGGACATGTCTAGCTCTGAAGCCACTTACTGTTGCGGATGAGAATCGCCATTCCCAGCTGTTGCCTGTTGTAGAAACATTTGAAGCCGGCTATTTGGAGTAGCTGATTACCCAGTCTCGTCTCCTGGAGTGCTACAATGTCGTTCTTGTAAACCAGGTTTTTGAGAATAGCGCCACGTGGTTTTACGCTGGCGCAGTTCCAATATAGAATGCGAGTATTTCTAAGTCCCTGACGGTCACATTTAAGTCTAAAACGTCTTAACTCACCTGTAATGTCTTGTCGCTTGCTGCCACCACGTTGGCCACGTTGTCTTGTTTTGTTGACTGCCGTTCGCACAGAACACACCAATTGTTCCGCCATGTTGAAAAATGCCGAACACCCGAGAACCACACACGCTGCGAAAATTCACTCAAGGATTGCTTCGCTCAATGCACGAGTCCATAATAGTAACATAGAAAAGTTAAGTTATTTGTGTGTCATTTTACAGTACGTGGAAATCAACCCCAGCATTTATTGACCATTTGTGATTGTAAACTTCAAAACAACGTATTCCCTTTGCGAGTTTTAACACAGAAGTCACCATCGTAAAGTTGCACGATTTATTGCCTGGTATATTTCGCCGCATCTCGTCAGACGTAAACTGCAGAGTCATATATGTTGTGATTTACTAGGACAGTTTACGTTCAGAAGTTTGCCATTGCTTTCTGAAAGATCGAAACTCATACATACCATTGTTAAAGAGCAACACAAGACGGTGTGCTAAACCGAGGTAGCAATGTAAAACATAAAGTCAAATATAAGTAACGTACAGAATCCATTTTGACACACCTGATGGTGTACAGGACATGTGTTGCTTATCCACATTTTCGTAGACCAATCGGAGCACGAGGGTTGATGTGGTCAAAAGTAGGCCGGCAACCTTGCTTTCCCAAGAATGTTGCTGACAGCCAATGTATCTGCTAGAGCTGGGAGCCACCGAGTGTTGTAGGGAAGACAAGAACAGCAAAACTGTAACCTACCACGCATCTCACAAGAGGCGGCTACGGAGACCCTGGCGCTAGATACACATCGGAAAACATGAGGACAATATAACTAGACACTCTCTGTCTACTGGTAAAACCTGAGGATCATGTAACTAGACGGTCTCTTGTCTACTGGGGAAACCTGAGGATCATGTAACTAGACGGTCTCTTGTCTACTGGGTAAACCTGAGGATCATGTAACTAGACGCTCTCTTGTCTACTGGGGAAACCTGAGGATCATGTAACTAGACGATCTCTGTCTACTGGGAAAACCTGAGGATCATGTAACTAGACGCTCTCATGTCTACTGGGAAAACCTGAGGATCATCTGTCTACAGGGAAAACCTGAGGATCATGTAACTAGACGCTCTCTTGTCTACTGGGAAAACCCGAGAATCATGTAACTAGACGCTCTCTTGTCTACTGGGACAACCTGAGAACAAAATAACTAGACGGTCTCTTGTCTACTGGGAAAACCTGAGGATCATGTAACTAGACGCTCTCTTGTTTATTGGGAAAACCTGAGGATCATGTAACTAGACGGTCTCTTGTCTACTGGGAAAACCTGAGGATCATGTAACTAGAAGCTCTCTTGTCTACTGGGAAAACCTGAGGATCATGTAACTAGACGGTCTCTTGTCTACTGGGAAAACCTGAGGATCATGTAACTAGACAGTGTCTGGTCTACTGGGAAAACCTGAGGACAATAAAACTAGACCCTCTCTTACTGGAAAAACTAGACGACAATGAAACTAGACCCTCTTTTGTCTACTGGAAAAATCCGAGGAAAGTGTAACTAGAAACTCCCTTGTCTACTGGATAAACCTAAGGACAATGAAAATAGACACTCCCTTGTTTACTGGGAAAACCCGAGGACAATGTGACTAGACACTCTCTTGTCTACTGGGAAAACCTAAGGACAATGTAACTAGACCCTTTCTTGTCTACTGGGAAAACCTAAGGACAATGAAAATAGACACTCTCTTGTCTACTGGGAAAACCCGAGGACAATGTGACTAGACACTCTCTTGTCTACTGGGAAAACATAACGACAATGTAACTAGACACTCTCTTGTCTACTGGGAAAACCTAAGGTCAATGTAACTAGACCCTCTCTTGTTTACTGGGAAAACCTAAGGACAATGAAAATAGACACTCCCTTGTTTACTGGGAAAACCCGAGGACAATGTGACTAGACACTCTCTTGTCTACTGGGAAAACCTAACGACAATGTAACTAGACCCTCTCTTGTCTACTGGGAAAACCTAACGACAATGTAACTAGACACTCTCTTGTCTACTGGGAAAACCTAACGACAATGTAACTAGACCCTCTCTTGTCTACTGGCAAAACCTAAGGTCAATGTAACTAGACCCTCTCTTGTCTACTGGGAAAACCTAAGTACAATGTAACTAGACCCTCTCTTATTTACTGGGAAAACCTGAGGATCATGTAACTAGACCCTCTCTTATCTACTGGAAAAAAACTAGAGGACAATAAAACTAGACCCTCTTTTGTCTGCTGGAAAAACCCGAGGACAATGTAACTAGACACTCCCTTGTCAACTGGATAAACCTAAGGACAATGAAATTAGACACTCCTTTGTTTACTGGGAAAACACGAGGACAATGTTTATTAGACACTGTATTGTTTACTGGGAAAACCCGAGGATAATGCAACTGGACACTCCCTTGTCTACTGGGACAACCTGAGAACAATGTAACTAGACACTCTCTTGTTTACTGGGGACACCCGAGGACAATGTGACTAGACACTCTCTTGTTTACTGGGAAAACCTAAGGACAATGTAACTAGACAGTCTCTTGTCTGGATCCACCAAAGCCAACGAAATAGCTGAAGACTAAAAACACAAGGAGAAGAAAATTAGAAAGATTAATAATACTGGGGGGGGGGCATGGGGGAGCTGCAGGAGGAAGCAAAGGATAAGGGGACAGGGCGTGGTTTGGTTGAGGGCATATGTCTCACTGGGGGATAGACGGCAAAAGGAGGAGTCCTGGGAGGCCAGGCACTTTTGAACATGCGCCTCCATGCGATTTTAACCCGTGACCTTTGTGCCGGTGGGCACATAAATAACTTGTACAAACACGAAATTACATTTACGTGTTGTATATTTATCTCACAACAATAAGAGAGAGACAGGCGGCTGTCTTTGGTCATGTGATGAGCAGAGAGAGGAATGGAGAACGTAGTGCCAACTGGAAAGACTAATGGGAAGAGAGGCAGACGCAGACATGAAGTGAAACATTGATGAAGTGAAACATACATGAAGTGAACCATACATGAAGTGAAACATAGATGAAGTGAAACATAGATGAAGTGAAACATATATGAAGTGAAACATGGATGAAGTGAAGCATGGATGAAGTGAAACATATATGAAGTGAAACATAGATGAAGTGAAACATAGATGAAGTGAAACATAGATGAAGTGAAACATATATGAAGTGAAACATAGATGAAGTGAAACATAGATGAAGTGAAACATAGATGAAGTGAAACATAGATGAAGTGAAACAAACACTAGTGAAATATAAAGTGAAACATACATGAAGTGAACCATAGATTAAGTTAAACATAGATAAAATGAAACTTAGATGAAGGGGAACATAGACGAAGTGAAACATAGATGAAGTGAAACATAGATGAAGTGAAACATATATGAAGTGAAACATAGATGAAGTGAAACATAGATGAAGTGAAACATACATGAAATGAAACATACATGCAGTGAAACATAGATGAAGTGAAACAAACACTAGTGAAACATAAAGTGAATCATACATTAAGTGAAACATAGATTAAGTTAAACATAGATAAAATGAAACTTAGATGAAGGGAAACATAGATTAAGTGCACCATAGATGAAGTGTACCATCATCATTATGAAAGGCAGACTATTTCTTGGGTATGCGAGTCCAATTATAAAACCTTTGGAAAAACAATAATTGCTTTATTCTGTCACTGTCGTTTGTTGAATGATTCGTTGGACGTGAATCCACTGTCAGACTGTGATTTGTAACTCTTAATTCAAATATATTTACGTTACGGTCGCCTAAGTTCAGAAAGCGACTGGATTCTATGGTGCACGGATGACGAAGAAGCGTTTCTCCCAACACGGTACCATAATACCATCTCCACGGGAAGTGTGTGGCAGCGTTTTTCTTCACCACTCCAGACCCGTACAGTGTACGGATGACGTAGATTTTCTCACAACACGGCACAGAAGTACCATTTCCACGGAAATGTGTGGCAGGGCAGTTTTTCACAATTCCAAATGCATACAGCATCAGCGTCTAAGAAATAGGTATTAGAACTTCACACCTGTGGAGAGGCATGTTAGGATATAACCAGGACATGCCTCGGCCATAACACAAACAGCCTGATGGGATTGGCCCAAAGGGAAAGCTACAAGACAGTCTACATATTGCCATATCCGCGAATGGATGTCAAAACTAGCCAAGGCGAGATACGGAAAGCCAGCACAGGCTAAATCAATTACATCGACCCACAATTATCCAACTAAGTTTCTTTTCGATGTAATTCATTCATTCATTCAGTAGCATGTCCTTTGCAGAACATCGCCTCCCATAACAACTTTCCGGAAAACTTATCGATCACAAGCAAGATGTCCCGCGTCCAATACACCCATCTGGAGATCATCCACCACATCTTCTCTTTGGCCTTCCTCTTCCTCTCTTCCCAGGAATATAGGCCCTACCCTCCATTATTGTTCCCTCCAAACTTCATGACGTGTTTCAAGTGACCACAATATTTAAATTTTTCTTTGTTTTATCGTCTTTAATAGCAACTTTCTTCGATATTCAGCTCTTGAAGTATGGATGAATTTGTTCTTTTCTTTATTCAAGATATTTTTGACCCGTCTATATTTATAATCAAAAGGCATTTATGCGCTGTTCAGCTTGTTTAGTAAGTGTCCAAGTCTCACAGGCGTATGTTGCAATGGAAAGATGCATCTAATGTTTGTAGTTCTATCTATCCACTCCATAATTTATTCAGTTGTTTTATTCTTTGAAGAGCAATAGATAGTCGTCGTTTAATTTCTTTCATTGTGTCACCATTGTTGGTAATCAATGACCCAAGATATTCGAAATTTTCCACCACCTCCAATTTTTACTCATGAACATATATTACTTTCTCCATAGTAGTTTTATCTGTATGCATTATCTCTGTTTTTGCTATGTTAAGAAATAAGTTGTCATTTTCACTATTTCTTTGGGTTGTGGTTATTAGGTTTTCTATACCAGTCTGTGATGTGGATAATTATACTATATCATCAGAATACCGAATCTCTGGTATGTCATGACTACCGATATTTAGGGTATCATATTGCTCCCTGGTTATATCATCTCTGACATTTCTCATTATATTTTCGGCGTACAGGTTAAACAAATAGGTGGACAGCACACAGCCCTGACGGACTCCTTGCTTGATGTCAAACCAATCTGATGCCTCGCCATTTATTCTAACTGCTGCTTGTTGGTCTAGATAGAGCATATTTATGAGTTGTACTACATGTGATGGATAGCCCATATTCCTCATGATTTCTCAAAGTTTCTGATGTTGTACACAGTCAAATGACTTTTCGATGTCGCGATGCCTTTTATTAATCTACATTACAGCAAATACAACACGTTTAGATAGCAGGCGAAAACGACATGAATTTTAGCATTATTGTTATGCTCTAGTATGCCGATGGTCGATTCGCTGTCATCATCTTAATGTGCTTTGCCAAGTGGATGGCTTTCCACAGATTTGTGCTCAGATGAACTCTACTGATAATTTATTCCATTCGGTATACAACGTAGGAATGAAAGAAACTAATTAAATTTGTCGAGACAACTTTCTTCCAAGACAAGCACCATATTTCAACAACATCCAAAAAGCTACTTCTACTTTTTTGTCTTCTCTTCCTCTACTTCTTCATTATCATCATCATCATCAACATCTTCTTCTTCTTCTTCTTCTTCTTCTTCTTCTTCTTCTTCTTCTTCTTCTTCTTCTTCTTTGTCGTCTCCGCCTTCAATGTACAACTCCACACGCAAAATGAATAAATGCAAAGAAAGCTGCAGTCAACTTGCTGACTCGTCGCTAGCAATACAGAGTTCGTGCACTGTTCTCACAAACACCCAGGAGTAGTCTGAAGCAATTATAAGATATCAGTAGGTAATGAAAGTCAGTATTACGAAAACAAAATTGCAATGTAGCGCTTATAGCAATATTCTTATCTGACAATGCATGTCTGAAAGGCCCAGATGTCTACAGGCTCCAGAACATACATCGTCATCATTATGACCCACATATTCTAGCAAGTCCTTATTTATCATTTAACAGTGTCATGAATGTACATCATCATCATCACCATCACTATATGTTGTGGACACTGGTGCAATACTTGTTCCCTCTTCATCGTCATCATCATCATCATCATCATCATCATCATCATCATCATTATCATCATCATCATCATCATCATCATCATCATCATCATCATCGTCACAACAGATTCCAAAACATTATGTTGAGCGTACCGTTGCAATGCTTGTTCCCTCATCATCATCATTATGCGGCAGGTGTCTGCAATACCTCGCACCCATCACCATAAGCAGAAGGCGATCATTGAGAATGGAGACTCTGACTTGCTGCCAGCCAAACTACTGAGCAAGACACTTTTGATGTATTCTCGTTGTCGTACGTATTAATGATTTCTCATTGTAATGTCGTTCAACGGTTATTCAAATCGTGGGTAGACTACTCACCTTACCTTGAAAATTCAATAATCAAGGCCACAAAGTACCGTGAATGTATAACAATCAAGGCCACAAAGTACCGAGAATGTTTAACAATCAAAGTCACGGGTGCCGTGAATGTTTAACAATCAATGCACGTTACAGATGACTGTTGTCTAGACCTGATCACCTGCGTCATATACATTTATTGTTGTCCCTGGCCGATAGATCCACGCTTCATTACTGTCTAAGTTTTCCAGAGACAATTGGGACAGCTATTAATGCCATCTCAAAGACACTTGATACGTGTATAAACATGTATAAACACTTGACACATCAATAAAATTATTCCATGGACACTTGACACATATGTAAAGTTATTCCAGAGACAATTGACACATCTATAAAGTTATTCCAGACACACTTGACACATCAATAACGTCATTACAGAGACACTTTACTGCGAAACTAGACTTCACTACGTAACTAGACTGCATCAAGTACCAGACTTCACTATGTAACTAGAATTCACTACTTTACTAGACTTCACTGCGTAACTAAACTTCATCAAGTAACCAGACTCACTATGTAACTAGATTTCACTACGTAACTAGACTTCACTACGTAACTAGACTTCACTACGCAACTTGACTTCACTATGCAATTAGACTTCACTATGTAACTAGACTTCACTACGTAGCTACACTGCATCAAGTAACCAGACTCCACTACGTAACTAGACTTCACTATGCAATTAGACTTCACTATGTAAACTAGACTTCATTACGTAGCTACACTGCATCAAGTAACCAGACTCACTACGTAACTAGACTTCACTATGCAAATAGACTTCACTATGTAACTAGACTTCACTACGTAGCTACACTGCATCAAGTAACCAGACTCCACTACGTAACTAGACTTCACTCTTCAAATAGACTTCACTATGTAACTAGACTTCACTACGTAGCTACACTGCATCAAGTAACCAGACTCCACTATGTAACTAGACTTCACTATGCAATTAGACTTCACTATGTAACTAGACTTCACTACGTAGCTACACTGCATCAAGTAACCAGACTCCACTACGTAACTAGACTTCACTATGCAATTAGACTTCACTATGTAACTAGACTTCACTACGTAGCTACACTGCATCAAGTAACCAGACTCCACTACGTAACTAGACTTCACTATGCAACTCAACTTCACTACGGAACTAGACTTCACTACGTAATTAGACCTTCACTACGTAACTAGTCTTCATGAAGTAATCAGACTTCAATCCGTAACAAGACTTCAGTACATAACTAAACTTCATCAAGTAACCAGACTTCACTACGTAACATGACTTCACTACGTAACTAAACTTCATCAAGTAATCAGACTTCACTACGTAACATGACTTCACTACGTAACTAAAATTCATCAAGTAACCAGATTTCACTACGTAACAAAACTTCATCAAGTAACCAGACTTCACTACCTAACATGACTTCACTACGTAAACTAAACTTCATCAAGTAACCAGACTTCACTACGTAACAAGACTTCAGTACATAACTAAACTTCGCCAAGTAACCAGACTTCACTACGTAACATGACTTCACTACGTAACTAAACTTTCATCAAGTAACCAGACTTCACTACGTAACATGACTTTCACTACGTAACTAAACTTCATCAAGTAACCAGATTTCACTACGTAACAAAACTTCATCAAGTAACCAGATTTCACTACGTAATTAAACTTCATCAAGTAACCAGACTTCACTATGTAACATGACTTCACAACATAAACTAAACTTCATCAAGTAACCAGACTTCTCTACGTAACATGACTTCACAACATAACTAAACTTCATCAAGTAACCAGACTTCACTACGTAACATGACTTCACAACATAACTAAACTTCATCAAGTAACCAGACTTCTCTACGTAACATGACTTCACAACATAACTAAACTTCAGCAAGTAACCAGACTTCACTACGTAAAAAAACTTCATCAAGTCACCAGACTTCACTACGTAACATGACTTCACTACGTATCTAAACTTCATCAAGTAACCAGACTTCACTAAGTAACATGACTTCACTACATAACTAAATTTCATCAAGTAACCAGACTTCACTACGTAACATGACTTCACAACATAACTAAACTTCATCAAGTAACCAGACTTCACTACGTAACATGACTTAACAACATAACTAAACTTCATCAAGTTACCAGACTTCACTACGTAACATGACTTAACAACATAACTAAATTTCATCAAGTCACCAGACTTCACTACGTAACTAAACTTCATCAAGTAACCAGACATCACTACGTAACATGACTTCACAACATAACTAAACTTCATCAAGTAACCAGACTTCACTACCTAACAAAACTTCATCAAGTCACCAGACTTCACTACGTAACATGACTTCACAACATAACTAAACTTCATCAAGTAACCAGACTTCACTACGTAACAAAACTTCATCAAGTCACCAGACTTCACTACGTAACATGACTTCACTACGTAACTAAACTTCATCAAGTAACCAGACTTCACTTAGTAACATGACTTCACTACATAACTAAATTTCATCAAGTAACCAGACTTCACTACGTATTATACTTCACTACGTAACTAGACTTCACTACGTAACTAGACTTCACTACGTAACTAGACTTTCACAACACTGTCAGAGTTTCTGCAATGAGAAACACATTTCCAGTTTCAACAATGCTCAGATTGGAAAACACAACACCTGCTAGAGTCCCACAGGGTCAGTGTCTACAGGCCAGATTGTTCTGTCAATCTGAGAAAAATATACTTGCTTGAGAATCTAATCAGGTGGAATCGTGATGACTTTATCTTTTAAAGAGTGTATTTTAAAGCGCCGGTGTTGCCACTTTCTCCACTAACTCCAGAACTTTAGGACAACAAGGTGGGTAGTATTTTGTTTACTAAATACACTGTTAGAAAGTTCTTCAAATCAAGTGCCGTCCCCACAGTGAAAGTTGGCGGTCATGAAGTTCCAATAGTTTCTGTCCGGAGCTAACAGTCTGTCAGTCTGGAACAGGTGAGGGCAGTGTGTGTGGGTGGGGGATGTGCGGGAGGGGGTTGGGTCGGTTGGTGGGGTATGTATGTGTCCCTGGGTGTGGGTGGCTGGGGTATGTGTGTGGGGGTTGGGTGATGTGGGGGTGGGGTGATGTGTGGGTAGGTGGGAGATGGGCCTCATAACATGGTAATTTGCCTTGTTTATGTTTACAACATTCATTTCGCAATGTTTGTTTTTTTCTTCCTATGTGAATGTATAATGCTCTTGATAGACGAAAGATGAGTGATTGGAAGTGCCGAATGTATGACGTGCCCAATATATGACCCTTTTCAAATAAAGTTGATTTGATTTGATTTTCTATATGGTGATGTACTATATCTTGATCATATGTGTACGTTGTCTGTCTATATACTACCTTAATTTTACCTTGAACTTTTTGATCTATAAAGATTAACAGTTGCTTCGTACGTGATGTGATGTTACCAAAGTACATTGTCTGCTGCAGTATTATTTCCTTCAGCACCGTCCCTTTTATACTGAGTTGCTCTTGATCTCCCATGTCTTTTTTCATGCAACAAACATGGTCCATGTTTCCGAAGACCCACATCTGACAATCTTCAATGTTATGATCCATCTCTCAATTAGGATCCATACTTGCACACCGTACAATAGTGTAGATTAGCTAACAGTTGCCAGGGCAGTAGTGGTCCAGCTCCCTTTTCTTAATACACGGAGGAATAGGTGGTCAGTGTTTTCCTCACTTAGAGGCGACGAGTACAAGCGCCAAACCCTTGTCCGACCGTACACGTGACATTACCAGAGCAGTTGGTATGTTGTACTGAAAGATAATTGTTAAACTCTCCACTGTTCTCACATTTGTGCAGGTACAAGATGGTGGGGTACGTGAGCAAGCTTCACAAGGTAGTGTTTATTGGGGTCATGTGTCTCGTGCAAGCGATGGCGGAGGTGTGTACCTACAGTGACCCGGTGAGTCAGACAGCTGTTGTTATGGCAGACACTTTGAATAATTGTTTTCTTCTAAATATACTGGATTACTCTTGTCAATAGAGATTGATTGTGTGTGCGTGCGAGTGTATGTGAGCGTGTGTGTGTGTAGGTCGATGGGTGGGTGGTATGGATGTATGTGTGTGCGTGGGTGCGTGCTTACGTGAATGTGTCCTAGTATTGTATCTCTTTTCTTTTACTTTTCTTCCTCTTCTTTTTTCTCCTCCTCCTCGATGTCTTTTTTCTTCTATATTTCTTCTTCTTCTTCTTCTTCTTCTTCTTCTTCTTCTTCTTCTTCTTCTTTCTTCTTCTTCTCTTCTCTTCTTCTTCTTCTAATGTTCGCTAATTCACTTTGTCGACAGTTTAATCTGGTAACTAATTACTTCGCAATTCCGAAATAACCCATGTTAGCAAAGTCATGATGAAATTATCGCCTTTTGAGGCAATAAAACACAGCCTCGATGTGGTCAGGTTATACTCAGTTATGCAAGAACTACATTTAAGGGAATATTCTTGACAAGGACATCTGTGAAGGGCATTCACTACAAGGATTTACTGTAATGGGAACTTTGTTGAAGGAAACTACTTTGAGAGTAATTACTATGAGAGAAATTACTTTGAGGTGAATTAGTTTGAAAGGATTTATTTTGATTGGAACGTCATTGATGAAGCTAGTTTGGGGATAACTTCATTGAAGGGAATTACTTGGAGGGGAACATATTTGAAGGTTATTAATTTGAGAGGAACTTCACTGAAGAAAAGTGCTTTGTGAAGAACTACTTTGAAGGGAATTATTTTGAAGGGAACTACTTTTAATAGGATTACTTTGAGTACAACTAGTTTGAAACATGCTATTTTGAAGGGAATTACTTTGTATGAAACAACTTTGAAGGGATTTACTGTGACTTTAACTACTTTAAGGTGATGCTAACCCTAAAATGTTAAATTTTATAATATGTATTTTCTATGTTCTGTTATGGTATGGGGTTTGATACTGAAGACTGCTGATTGATAAAATACTGTCAAATTGACTTTGTAAGTAATGGTTGCCATGGAAACTAAGATAAACAGCGGCCATATTGGATTTCTTAACTATGGTCTAAAACATTAATTTGTTTTTAAATCACAGGCTTTATTTTTTTGTACTCTTATACAGAAATAGGACCGTTATATTCTGTCAGAAGCTTTTAATGATATCCCTTGGCATTTTTTTTTCTTCATAATTAAAAACAAATTTCAACATTTTTAGTGACAATTTTTTTTTGTCTCTTTTACTACTGCACAAAAGCTAAATCATAGTTTTACAAATGCACTTGATAAATTGTACATAATATAATGAAGAATACGACTGCCAAGTTTCATTGTAATGTGACACATAGTTTTGAAGAAAAAAAATTGAAACAACATAAAAACAAATATGGCAAAATGAGAAAACTGGAAAAAACTAATTATTTTCATGTGATTTTTTTTTTTAAATACTAACGATGGGTAGCGTTGTGATGTTCTGTTGTGATAATTTGGTGTGTCCAGTGTGTGCCGCGTGGTTACACACCCGCTTCACACGCGTGATCCGGGACTGTTTCCGGATCCGGTCAGGGATATGCACTACTGACGAGCTCAAATGAGGGCGAAGCTCGAGTATAGTGCTTCCATATTGACGTGGATAGGCCTTAGGTTCATACCAGAATGCGATCGGCGTTGCCAGTAGTGGGTTGTGCTCAATATTTAAATATTAAAAAAGTTATCTTAGGGTCAAATTCAGACTTTTCTGTAATGTTTAAGTTCTGGTAGGCTTTTCGGTGCTCACGAGCATTTGCCAGTTATTGACTGCGTGATTTCTTACGTTGAGCAGATGATGTTATGTTAATCTTCTTAGGAAAAGGCATTTTTCAATTCGCGTGTCGATCGGTTGCCAAGCGAAAACACAACAAAACGGCCATCTTGGAAACCCACGTGATCAGTTTCCACCAACGGGGATTTGCGCATTCGGCGAGGTGTTCCATATATGGGAGTTTCTGGAAGATTATTGATTCGAAAGAAACCTTCGTACACAGAAAAGCTCTCAATTAAACGAACCCGAAGTTTAACGAACAATTAGGTGTCACACTTCTTGGGAAAAGGCATTTTTCAATTCGCGTGTCGATCGGTTGCCAAGCGAAAACACAACAAAACGGCCATCTTGGAAACCCACGTGATCAGTTTCCACCAACGGGGATTTGCGCATTCGGCGAGGTGTTCCATATATGGGAGTTTCCGGAAGATTTTTGATTCGAAAGAAACCGTCGTACACAGAAAAGCTCTCAATTAAACGAACCCGAAGTTTAACGAACAATTAAGGGAGTTCGTGACCTTTACAATGATGTATGAAACACGTGTTACATTGATCCACGACTCTGGTGATCGAGTGAGATGGCAGAACATGACCGCCCACGTTTACCGGCATGGCACATGATGGATGGATGAAACACGTGGATCACGCGTCGGCGAAGTATCTTTGCAGTGGTTTCAAAAAACGTCAATTTCGTTACAATTTTCAATAAGTAGACAATTCTACATCCTCTAAAAGTACTGGAGAGTTTTGGTCAGAGACCATAACTTTATGAAGGGAAAATCCCAACTGCATCTCCACGCGGTAGAGGATGGAAACACACTACGGTGTGGCTAACACAGCTCTGGGGACCGAGTATCCACCGGAATAAGTGGACAACTCTGCAGCTGAGCAGAGCAGGGCACTCACTTGTCCTTGCAGTTGGAAATGGCTGTCAAAAGCAGAGGTAAAAAGACCACCATGTGAATGTGGAAGGCAAGGGGAAACCACCACATTATCTTCCCAAGACTTCATGGCAAAACATAAATCAAAGTTAGTGAAGGACGTTAATGGCTGTCTTGGGGCATCCTCGTCCGGTAGGGACAGTCATGAGCCACAGGTGACACCAGACCGTCATCCAGCTACTGATGGCAAAATCTTAACTAAAATAAATAAATTTAGAGTAGGAACATGGAATGTTAGGACATTAAATGAGCTAGGAAAGTTGACCAATGTTCTAAGAGAGATGGATAGCATGAAAATGAATATACTAGGCGTTAGTGAGATGAGATGGAAGGGATCGGGCAAAATTATAGCTGACAATCACACAATAATTTATTCTGGAGGGGAGACACATGAGAAAGGGGTAGGAATAATATTAGATGAAAAAACAGCCAAGTCAATTAATGGATACTGGTGTATTTCAGATAGAGTTATTATGGTAAAAATCAAAGGCAAACCAATAGACATAAATATTATACAAGTATATGCGCCAACAGCAAGCAGTAGTGATGAAGAAATACAACACTTTTACGACGAAATAGAAATGGTGATGGCTCAAATTGGATCACAAGAAACTAAAGATAATACTTGGTGATTTTAATGCAAAAGTAGGAAAGGGAAAAATGGAGGATGTAGTGGGGAATTATGGTTTAGGTACAAGAAATGAAAGAGGGGAAAAGCTAATAGAATGGGCAAATATCAATGATATGATAATTGGAAACACATGGTTTAAACACCATAAAAGACGACTGTACACATGGATAAGCCCTGATAAGAAAATACGCAACCAAATTGACTACATACTAATTAATAAAAGATTTAGAAATGCTTTAATTAATGTAAAGACAATGCCTGGTGCTGACTGTAATAGTGATCATGTACCACTATGTGGACAAATAAAAGTAAGATTAAAAAGAGGGAAAAAAATGGTTAAGAACATGAGACTTAATAAAGAGGTTCTAAAAATAGATAAAGAAATGCAAGAACAATACAGAGTGACTGTGAAAAATAGGTACAATGCAATAACTAAAATACAGAGTATAGATGAACAATGGGAAATGTTAAGGGACTCCATTCATCAAACTAGCAAAGAAGTATTACCAGAGAGAGGCAAAATAGCTAAGAAAAAATGGATGAATGAAGATATCTTAAACCTGATGGACAAAAGAAAACAGTATAAAAATGACAAACAAGAATACGCTAAGATAAATAAAGAAATAAAAGATAAATGTGGGAAGGCTAAAGAAAGTTGGTTAAACGAGCAATGCAAAAAAATTGAATTAAATTCCATTAAAGATACAAAAAATATGCACAGACAAATCAGTGAGCTTACAGGAAAAAAAATAAGAATAAATACAGGGTGTTTGAAATCAAAAACAGGAAAGATAATATTAGAGGAAGATGCTATAATGAAGAGGTGGAATGAGTATATAAGAGAATTATATGAAGGAGAAAGGGCAGAATTAACAGAAGATAGTAACTTAGAAGGTCCACCTATTCTGAAAGAAGAAGTCGCTGACGCTATGAAACGTATGAAGAAAGGAAAAACAGCTGGGCCAGATGAAATCACAATAGAAGAATTAGAAGTATTGGGAGAATTTGGAGTAGATATATTAACCAAAATGTTGAATGATATTTACAGCAGTGGATATTTACCCAGTGATATGCTGAAATCTGTATTTATAGCTATACCAAAAAGACCAGGAGCAATTGATTGTGAAGATTTTCGTACAATTAACCTTATAAACCATATCACTAAGCTTCTACTCAGAATCATAATGAGAAGAACCAAAAAGAAAATAAAAATGGAAATTAGTGAAGAACAGTATGGATTTGTGGAAGGAAAGGGCACAAACAATGCAATTTATACATTGCGGACACTAATAGAAAGGTCAATAGAGAAACAGAGGGACATATATTTGTGCTTCATAGATTATACTAAGGCATTTGATAAAGTAAAACATGATGAACTGATTAAAATGTTGGAAGATATCAACACTGATGGAAAAGATTTAAGAATAATAAAGAATATTTACTGGAACCAAGTAGCAGCAATTAAAATGGGAAATAAAGAGGGTAGTTACGAACAGATAAAGCTAGGAGTACGACAAGGGTGTGTCTTGTCACCAGATCTTTTCTCCCTGTATAGCGAAGTAATAATGAGAGAGATCAAAGAGATGCCAGGAATACTAGTTGGAGGTTATAATATAAATAATATACGCTATGCAGATGACACAGTATTGGTGGCGGATAATTCAACAGACCTACAACAATTATTAGACGTTGTAGTAACAGAGAGTGCAAGGAAAGGACTCAACTTGAATATCAAGAAAACAGTAACAATGGTAATATCAAAGAAAATGGTGACACCAAAATGTGACATAGAAATAGAAGGGAAAATCCTTAACCAAGTTGATAATTTTAGATACCTAGGGGCATTTATAACATCAGATGGAAGATGTACAACAGAGATTAGGAGCAGAATAGGGCAGGCAAAAGCCGCATTTCATAAAATGAAGAGTATCTTATGCAATAAGTCACTGTCACTGAATGTAAGAAAGAGAGTGCTGAAATGCTATGTAGAACCAGTTTTGCTGTATGGCAGTGAATCTTGGAATGTAAATGAACAAATTAAGAAGAAATTAGAAGCAACAGAGATGTGGTTCCTGAGACGAATGTTGCGAATTCCATGGACTTCCAGAGTAACTAACGACGACTGCCTGAAACAGGCTAATGAAACTAGAACATTATATACAACAATAAGACAGAGACAAACAGCTTTCCTCGGTCATGTGATGAGAAGAGAGGCATTGGAGAACATCGTAACAACTGGAAAGATCGAGGGGAAGAGAGGCAGAGGTAGACCAAGAGAAGTGATGCTGGATGGATTGAGACGGTGGCATGGAGGAATATCAGCAGCAGAGTTGATCCAGAAAACCAAAGACCGAGATCTATGGAGAGCCATGAACGCCTACGCCAGCCGGCACGGCACTTGATGATGATGATGAGACAATTCTACACCTAGGGTGGGTTCAGTAAAATATGAATATTTCATTAAAATAACAGTTTTTAAAGAAAAACAAGTGCCGAATCTGATAGAAGACATGCTAAGGTGTTTAAAAATGAACTATTCCAAACATAGCCAAACTGACCAAATATCGAATTTTTTTTTTAGGTTAGCATCGCCTTAAGTGCAGTGTTATGTCTAGCTTTTTATTTCATACACACTGAGAAAATGTGTATATTATTCATCTTCCACTATCATCAAGTACAGGTTAAACAGACAGACAATTTGATAGACAGGGGTGATAAAAGCCATTCAATATGAACAGAAGAAAGTAACAAGAAAAGTACACAAATAAATAGTAAACAAGTGAACATCATCCGGACAATTCAAAACTGTTATTGTTATTCAGTATATCTGACCCTGCTGAAGTTATGAATGTGTGGTCTTCTGTGCTGTCTCCGAAGTCAGCGTCATATTTTTAAAACATGCAGCTATTGAGCTGACGATAATTATATCCGTTTGACTAATACTTTCTAGAGATTTGGACATATTTCTCTTTGCCAGCATTTACCAACCTTTCATGACATTTATTTTAGAAAAAGTGAAAACCACTCAGATTGGCACTCCCTCCTCCCACTCCCCACAAATGGAGGAGAGGAACGATCCTCAAAGGCGTTGGATCCACCAAGAGAGCCATGGTGGAACCTACAACCCGCTTCACGCTCAGAGGGAGTGACGTAAGGTCGTCATCGTGGTTTTTGTGCCGCCCACGTTTATTCGACGTCTCGGCAAGACCACATTTAGAAATGATCCCTAAAAGTATGATCTTGATTAAGTCCCGCTTTTCCCATATTTATATATTTTAAACATGCTGCTGAATATGTGCAGGATATTGTAATATTGCCCAGATTGGGGCATGTTTTTACTTAATCGTTTCACAGCATTGTGCTGATTTCTAGCACATTGTGTGATGCTGTGAGTTCTCATGAAACCTACATTGCAGTTTCCCAACATATTTACAAATTGGCCTTGAGAAGTGTGTAATGGTTAAATATTATTGCTATTCAAGGGAAGTAAGCTAAGATTTATTTCTTTACATGCGACGCGTATGATATCGTTTGTATCGTACTTGCGTTGTCACCGGGTGACATTGGCTAATAATTACTGTTTGGCCACATCTGCAAGCGCAGGTCTCTAGACACATTGCAGCCCTGAAGGATGTTTTCGGGGTTCTGAATTCCGGTTTCACCTGGAATGTGTGTCTGGCGCTTTGTGACAGTATAGATGACTATGTTTTCTGCTATGACCAGCATTTACCTACAAGTTGCTACTTTTATCTTTTAGAACTAGTGGTATGAGTCAAATGTTTTGTCCAGGTTTATATGTTTTTCTTTTACCGATAGGTGTACTGGTTTCTGATGTTGATGTGTGCTCGTCGGTATGGCAGTGTGTACCAGGGCTGTTGTATTTTACTGTTAATTTGAGAGAAGGCATCAACTTTCTCACCCCAAGTCAGAATGTAGATCATACTTTTAGGGATCGTTTCTAAAGTATGCCGTGCCGAGAGGTGAAATACATAATGCAAGTACTTTTCAGTACCCTGCGCGTATTTCGATTAAATTGTTAAGGCGATGCTAACCCTAAAAATGTTAAATTTTATAATATGTATTTTCTATGTTCTGTTATGGTATGGGGTTTGATACTGAAGACTGCTGATTGATAAAATACTGTCAAATTGACTTTGTAAGTAATGGTTGCCATGGAAACTAAGATAAACAGCGGCCATATTGGATTTCTTAACTATGGTCTAAAACATTAATTTGTTTTTAAATCACAGGCTTTATTTTTTTGTACTCTTATACAGAAATAGGACCGTTATATTCTGTCAGAAGCTTTTAATGATATCCCTTGGCATTTTTTTTTTCTTCATAATTAAAAACAAATTTCAACATTTTTAGTGACAATTTTTTTTTGTCTCTTTTACTACTGCACAAAAGCTAAATCATAGTTTTACAAATGCACTTGATAAATTGTACATAATATAATGAAGAATACGACTGCCAAGTTTCATTGTAATGTGACACATAGTTTTGAAGAAAAAAAATTGAAACAACATAAAAACAAATATGGCAAAATGAGAAAACTGGAAAAAACTAATTATTTTCATGTGATTTTTTTTTTTAAATACTAACGATGGGTAGCGTTGTGATGTTCTGTTGTGATAATTTGGTGTGTCCAGTGTGTGCCGCGTGGTTACACACCCGCTTCACACGCGTGATCCGGGACTGTTTCCGGATCCGGTCAGGGATATGCACTACTGACGAGCTCAAATGAGGGCGAAGCTCGAGTATAGTGCTTCCATATTGACGTGGATAGGCCTTAGGTTCATACCAGAATGCGATCGGCGTTGCCAGTAGTGGGTTGTGCTCAATATTTAAATATTAAAAAAGTTATCTTAGGGTCAAATTCAGACTTTTCTGTAATGTTTAAGTTCTGGTAGGCTTTTCGGTGCTCACGAGCATTTGCCAGTTATTGACTGCGTGATTTCTTACGTTGAGCAGATGATGTTATGTTAATCTTCTTAGGAAAAGGCATTTTTCAATTCGCGTGTCGATCGGTTGCCAAGCGAAAACACAACAAAACGGCCATCTTGGAAACCCACGTGATCAGTTTCCACCAACGGGGATTTGCGCATTCGGCGAGGTGTTCCATATATGGGAGTTTCTGGAAGATTATTGATTCGAAAGAAACCTTCGTACACAGAAAAGCTCTCAATTAAACGAACCCGAAGTTTAACGAACAATTAGGTGTCACACTTCTTGGGAAAAGGCATTTTTCAATTCGCGTGTCGATCGGTTGCCAAGCGAAAACACAACAAAACGGCCATCTTGGAAACCCACGTGATCAGTTTCCACCAACGGGGATTTGCGCATTCGGCGAGGTGTTCCATATATGGGAGTTTCCGGAA